>APFE030805170.1:108901-143771 GCA_000404065.3 Pinus taeda
AAAGAACGATAATAGATCTATGGTCACCACTCTTCCGTCATGTGGAAAACAAACCACATGGAAAAGTGAAGAGACGAGGGCCCCCATGGCATAAACATAGTCACGGCCAAGGAGAAGGTTGAAATCTAAAGCACCTTGGACAACCAGTACGTCTATCTAGATGGTTTTTCCTCCCAAAGTAATAGGAAACTTCGAGAGGATCCCTAAAGGTTGACTGGTTCCTCCGTAAAATGCCAACAGATTCTGCATGACTAGCACAAGTTGTGGGGAGCCCAAAGCTTGCCAAGTAGTGAAAGGCATGAGACTAACCAATGCAGCCTCATCCAAGACAGTTCCAGGTACTGCCTTATCATAGGCATGTACTATAATCTGGAAAGGCACATGGGATGGAAGGCGGAATGTGGTCAAATGACTCCAGTCGAAGGAAAATACCGAACAACTTGGTGGGGGAATCGTATGATTGCCCCCTACTCTACAGGAACCAAAGAAGGATCCTCTTGACCAGCGGGGATAGGAGGGTCATTTTCGGACTCAGGAGAATCTGATGAGACGAGAAGAATATGAGCATGACACTCTTCCGAAACAGACTGATCAACAGGTGGTGAACCCTCTCTCCGAACAATGGTTGGTCTGGAACGGGCTTAGCACAGCCAGGTTCAGAAAGAGGAGGATGGACAAGAGAAGAATCTAAGTCAATCTCTTGGTCGACGGGGAGAGGGTCTGAAGAGAGCCTCTGATAACCAACGGGAAGTTGGGGTGAAGAAGCTATAAGACTTTCCAAAATGACAAAAGCTTTATCTATGAGCGGAAAAAGGTGAAGGGATGGTTGCCTTCACATAGCCTACAGGGGAATCGAATCTTCCCTTTCTTCTTACCATTGCCAGTTGATAGGGTAGCATCACCATGAGCTTCAGAGGACAATGAGGGATGAATCGGATCACAAGACCATACTTCTAAGATCCTAGGAATGCCAGGACAATCATGAAGAAGATGGTCACCCTTGCATAATTTACAAGGAAACTTAACCTTTCGCGGAGGAGCAGAAGGTGTTCCGACCTGAGATGTACTTGGAGCAGTAGCTGCACAGGTGGCCTCACGTTTATCTTCTTCTTCTTCTTCTTAGTCTTCTGGTTACTGGATGTGAATCTTTCACCAGGCGAAGGAGGAGAGGAGGAGGAAGAAACGGGGGAAGAAAGCGTAGGCTCAACCTTGGAATTATCGTGTTGTGGTTCAAATGAAGAAGATGGCAGAACAAGAGTCATGATGCTTGGGACCACCGAAGTTGAAAACAACCATACAGGCAAATCGATGGTTAACCCAGGCAAAGACAATGTTGCCATATACGGAGCACCGGTATTTCCAAATGGAGGAAATGGACCAGGATTTCCATCTAGGGGAAGACCTTAGCCAGTAGACTCAGGGAATGTTGCCATCGAGAACGAGCCAGAAAAACACTCTTATTACAAGCAAGAATTCGAATTGTTACAAGGAATATTTCGTGGGTAGTAAATTTTATGATGCGGGAACAAAACTTGACCTTTTCACCTTTAAAGAGACGAGAAAAGGACAAAAAGATACTCTAGTCACCTTCGAATATTTAATGAGCCTGAAGTGACAAGTGCTCAGATGGACCTTTTCTCTTAAGGAGTCTGAAAAGGAACGAAAGTGACTACTCTAGAGAACTAGGCAAAAGGTTTACCAAACAACCCGTAAAACTGCATATACACCTTGGCAGTCATATGAAAACCAAGGACTTTGCGTACGGCAGTCAATCTTCCCAAATGCTATGTTCGGTGCATTACGGTTTGCAAGGCAGCAGACACGGCTTCCTAGGGATATAGGATGGTAACCTAGTGGGGTCTCCCAACATATAATCGACGGTACATGGGAGCACAATTCCGTACTAGACCGCTATTAAGTCACAGAAGGAGGAATCACCCAACCTTTAGTGAGAACAATAGTGACTAGGTTTAACGATGCTGGAGCACATCTCTAGCCTAGACCTATAATTAATGAGCATTATGTTCCAATGTGTTGTTAGATTTATCCAGTTCGTTTTAAGGTTGATCTTGAATTATGTTTCAGTTTTCAGGCCCTACCGTATGTATACAACAAAACCTGGGATGCAGCTAAAATGAATGAAATATCCTTTTACTTCAATGAACACATACCTATGAAAGGGTAGAGAGATCATTCCCAAACCAGGAAAACCAAGCTGAACAAATGCAATCACACAATGCATACAGACATCAATTCCTACAGTGCATGGGTACTACTAATGAGAGATTTTATCATTCACTTTTCAATATGCAACTTTGAAATGCAAATTCACTTTCACTTTCGCACATTAAATGAATAAAGTCTTTTGATTTTTGAATTTTTTTTTTTTAAATGCAAAGAAGAAAATAAGCAAGTGTGAAAGAACCGGTTGATCAAAAAAATCGTGAACTATGTTTGGTAGTGAAAAGAAATCGAATCAATACCAAAGATTGGTTCAATATTGTCACTAAAAATCAACCAGAAACAAAGAATGAGGAAGGCTCAATCAAACCAAAAAACAAGGTGTAAACGAATCTTGAGCAAACCAGCAACCAAGACAATTGATTCAAGTAACTTGAAATAATGAACTAGGTCACACAGACAAAATGGCAAGATTCATGCAATGAAGCCAAAGAAGGAGTGCCTTAAGCATAAACAGTGAAAAACAAATGACTGAGCAAGAGAAACGACAAGGGATCAAGAGGACTGGAAAACTCAGGAGGCCGAATTTAGAAAATCAATTCTACAGTTGTCGTCGCGGGGACAACACTAGCGACTAGCGCTAATGAGCAGCTAGCTATAGCAACAGGGCATTGTCAGTGTAGAAGTACACGACTTTCACGCGATGATCTGATTTTCGGGATCGTCACGACTGTGTGATGTTATCCAGCGATGCACAGGATTTTACAAAAGTGTGATCGTGATTTCAACGTGACTGTTAGACTAAGTTCCGCGATGATGCAAAACACAATGGAAAACGAGCCAAAAACTCCCAAACCAAAACCAGCCAATCTAACAGATAATAGAAGGACCTCCCAGATCAATCCAGGTGACCCAGAAGACTACTAATTAATCCCCAAAAATAAAGAGAGACCAAATAAAAATCAAAACAAGAGCAAAGAGAAGAACATAGCGGAGTCACCAATTTGTGATGCAGGAAAGTGTTCCCTCTGTGGACATAGGCAACCCCTCTAGCCCTAGAGTGGGTCTAGTCACAAATAAGGATAGATCAAAAATAGCTTTCCTTAAAGAGTCAAAGTTGGAGGCCTACCTCAACCAGTGGTTGATGGAGTTCCATTGCGTTGCTCCAGCTTTCGCTTCCTTCTCCTTAATGAGTGATCAACCTGAAACAATGCAAAGGAAATAAAACAAATCACGTAACCAAAAAAAAACAATGATCTGTTTACTCACAAAGTCAAGAAATCATGAGCTATCGAGTAAATTACATACAAGATATAGGAAAACATCATTGATTTCATTAATAATGAAATAAGAGTAAGCTTACAATCAGAGTCTTGACGTAGCAAGCCTTCTCAGAGGGATCCAGCTAGCATGTTCTTCAAGCATTCACTCTTTGAAGATGGATCTCCCAACATACAAAGTCTCTCTCTCTTACTCACAAGCTTTACATCAAATCAAGGGCACTTCACAACCTTCCACAAGCTATCAACATTCTCACACTTGTTCACACACACACCAACTATCTATCAAAAGAAAAGCACTAACAGCATTGCTCAATCCAAGATTTTACCAACTAGCTGACCATAGCAAAGGTGAGTGTTTAAATAGGAGAAGGAGTCTCCATGAAAGGTGGAAGAGAGAGCTTATCACCAAGGAAGGTAGCACAATTGACGAAACTACCACACCAGGGAAGGAAGGGCGACACAAACTATGCCAACAACCAGGTCTGGAGTCATCCAGAAGGCCGACTATTGGAACGAATTCCCCCAATCTGGATCATCACGAGTGTATAACAGATCTTTAGCACTGACATCACTAGTAGGTAATGTAGCTAGTCAGATTGTCGCTAAAGATATCAAATAGCCCCGGGCCAGAGCATGAAATCGAAATGTCATGGGAAATAGATGTACTTTCGCGTTGGAAGCACAACTGGACTGTTTATGAGCATTGTTCAGCGCGTATATTAAGTCCATAGTTGCGATGAGGCAGATGACTTAGGAAAAGTGGGTCAATTGGTAGCGTAAGAGAGCATTTGTTCAGTATGAGCATGTTTGACTTAGGCACACGACACAGTAGAAGGACTAGGAGTGAAAGCAGTGACAAATTACTGTGTAACAATGACGACTTAGGCAGAGGCCTTAGATATTGCTATGAGGCTAGATGAGACCCCGATGCAGGATCCTAACTTAGGAGTTCAATAGATCCACGCGTAGCCGAAGAATTAATGCCTTGAGATGCAGAGTCTGAAACATGACATGATAGCTTGACCAAAAGTGCACGAAGAGGTATGGTGCGTAAAATGCATGGGTCAAGGTCATGACAAGGACCCTACCCAATTTTCACAAATTACCTTGCAGGAGGAGAACCTATGACCTTAGGAATGGAAGCGCAAGCAGGACCTAGCGGGACACCTACTTTCTTGTGCGTGATTTGTTAAATAGCAGGAAAACATGCCATAGACAATTGTCACTTGTTATAGAAGTATACACAAAATTCGCAGCAGTTGTTCTACAACTTTTGTAGGTCAGTGGGACATGATGAGCGCATTTTCAAAAGCTATGAGTTGATGATGGATATAACTCCCACCTACATAGTTCAAGCTAAAATGCAGCCCCTTTACCAGGCTACAAGAACATGATTTCAGGGGTGCGGAAGAGGCCGAGGTGGAGGAGGACCTAGAAGAGGTTGTGAATAGTGGATATGCTACAACTGCGAAGGGCGAGGACATTATGCCCACGATTTCACGAATCCAATGCGCCCGTCGTGTTTGTATTTCACCTTGTTTGATCATGAGATAGAAGATTATCCTATGCTGATAGCTAAGATACACGACAAAGGAGCGCTACCACCTCCCCCGACTCAGAACCTGCAGATGATGAGTCTTGAGCCACGCGAGCAAGATCCGAATGTGAACATTGTGCTTTGAAGTGGAATGCAACAGGAGATGACAAAGGCAAATAGTGAGAAGATAGTACTTGGGTTCGCAAATCTCTGGTGAAAGAAGCAGAGTTTGATTTGGAGCGTGTTCGGGAAACCTTCATGAAAGCTAATAAGAGCTTCATTGACGCCTCCACTTCAAAAAGCAAAGATAAACTGAAGCCAGAGATGGACCCATATATGCTCACAATGTTCCTGGAAACATATATGAAGCTATTGCGTGATAATAAAGCGGTGAAAGGGTTACAAGAACTCATTAACAGATGCACTGGGACTATGCTAGGAGAACCACATGTAGTCAAGAAGATCGGAAAACATAAAACAAGGACAGGAAGAGAAATGAGACTTACCGTGCAAATCAAAGAATATGAGATGGATCAAGTCACCTTGGATTTAGGATTGGATGCAAATGTTCTGCCGAAACAGAGATGGGAGTGAATGGGGAGACCTGCGTTGCAATGGTCTCCAATTCAGCTAAGGATGGAAAACCAGTAGAAAATAATACCCATGGGGCAATTGCAGGGAATAACTATGGATATTGAGGGAGCGAGTGCACTGGAAAACTTTGAAGTGATAGAGATTGTTGATGACAACAATCCCTACCCTGCGCTCTTAGGAATTGATTGGGCCACTGACGTGAACGGGGTGATCAATCTGAAAAAGCGAAAAGTGATTTTTGAAAAGAAGTCACTACGCGTAATTGTACCCCTGGACCCTGTTGAAGGGTCGCGCTATATGGAGCCGGTGCACAACTATGAAAGTGATAATGATTTGGACTGCATCTATAAGATAACAGTGCGAAACCAGGACTGGGTGAATCCCACCGTAGATGGATAGATTGCATGGGAGCGCAAAAGCTCCTGTACTTCGGATTCGGATGAGGAAACAGAGCGATGGCAGAATCAGTTATATGACTTAATGCACTGAATTATAATATGATGACAAGGTCGCTACGCTGTGTATCGATAGAAGTAAGAGACCTGCCTACTTATGATGGTTTAAGTGAGGTAAATACATTCTTGGATAAATTTGAAAGAGAAGTACTAGAAAAGTAATGATTCCACGCCTTGGACTAGGTACTCTGTGCTATGCCTGCGATATGGTGGGGTACGCATAAAGGGAGTTTTGATGATTAGTGTGAATGTAGGGGAATGATGCACCCACGATTTGGGAAGCCTAGGGTGTGACTGACATATAAGTACAATGGACAACATGGTCCGCGCACGCATCTGGCCAGGAGGATGCAAGCGTATGGAAAAGAGCCCCAACCTACGCGGATGCACATGTACCCCGCACTGAAATACATGGTTAATAAGCATGTGTTGTGGGGGGGGAGCTCGCAGATGGCTCTTAATGTTGGGAAGACATTATGAAGGATGAGAAATCGTGCAGAAGCATTCACCAAGGTATGCAACATGTTGAACAAAGTAAGCAACATGCGGCGAAGTGATTGGGACTTGCACGTACTTGTAGTATTATGGGCTTCTAGGATGACATGCAAGAAACTGATGGGACATACACCTTTTAGGCTTGTCTATGGAGTGGAAGTTGTAATGCCTATGGAATACATCGTGCCTAGTCTACGCATAGCAATGCTCACAGGTATGACGGATCGTGGAGCCCTGGAGGAGAGGCTCATGCAGTTGGAAGGGCTTGAGGAAGAACGATTTTTGGTTGGATTTCACCAGCAGGTCCAAAAGCAATGCGAAAAGGCTTGGCACGATCGACATATTAAGTTGTTCATCTTCAAGGTGAATGATTTGGTGTTGTTGTATGAAAGTAAGTTCGATAAATTCCCAGGGAAGTTCAGAATGCATTGGCTGGGACCATATGTTATTAAGGAGATCACAGATGGTGACGCGGTGTAGTTGGTAAAGTTAAATGGAGAACTCTTACTAGGAAAAGTCAATGGCAGTCATTTGAAGACATACACAGGGGGCTCGGCCATCTGACTAGCTGACAGAAGCACAGTCTTAGCACTCCAGGCAGTTGGAAGGAGGTGTGGGACTATAAACTACTCTGTCGAGGGACTGTGCGATGTCAGGACTGCGCATAGTAGCGAAGTGTCCCAGAGTCTGTGACAGTGCGAGGGTAGCTGCACTGCCATGCGGGTCATGGAAAGTGACTGTTACAGCTAATATTCATGATGGGATGCTTGGTTTGAGACCAAATGGAGTGGGCGGCAAGCATTTATGGTGAACTTTATGGGCTATATTCTTGAAAATCTACCACCAATCGAGCATTAATGGACCAAATGTGGGAGGGACAGTCAAATTCAAATTCAAAAGGTACTATAAATTACAAAGGGTTGTCCATCAAACAACACTTGACAATTTGAGAACTAAGTTTTTGCATGCCCAAAAATTCATGAACCCAGACTTGTTCGATCTTCTGAAGGTGAATTCGTTGCTTGAGAAATTACCCGAGACGTTGAGGGACTTGTGGAATCACACTATGGTAGCACCTGAAGAAGCCATGGATACCGAAGCAATGACCGTTGAGGAAACTGCGCAAGCCATTACGGAAGTGGAAGCCCTAGAAAGTGTCGGGATAGTCACAGAAATCCTAAATCATCGCACACGCCGAGACCCAAGAAAAACAAGCAGGTCGTGGTACTGGTGTGCATATCACCTAGGAATCTGTTAAGAACTGAGCTTACCGTGGAAGAAAAGGGGAAGGCTATCAATTTAGAGACCGATGAGGAGGAAGAATTTGAAGAAATCCTAGTAGAGGAGGAGGATGTAGAAATGGAGGTTGAAACCCAAGGTGTGGACCCTCTTACTAGGTTGCTCACATATGTTCCTCTGCAGAAGGGTAAAGTGAAGGTGTCCAAAGATATAGATGAGAGCAAGAGCTCTCTGCAGACTCTACTACTTCCTAATGGCATTATTTTTGAAGGAGCACACTTGGGATGAGTGCCCGTGCTGAAGTTTGAGGATTGGGATCTCGCGGACCACGAGAAGTTCCCACATCTCACGACTGGGCAACTCATGCACCAGAAGAAAGATGCACCAGCCGAAATCAGAGAATTGGAGCCACATAAATGGCTGAGAGGAGTTGAGAAAGTAGGGTTGCTAAACATACTCTGGGTGTCGCATTACCATCACGCCCCATTGACCATTTTTGTCATCAAGCAACTACTCTGCCTGGTACATGATGGGTGCTTGTGGCTGGAGGAGCCCATCCCCATCACAGACCATTTGATTCACAGAATTACCTGGCTCCCTTGCAAAGGGGAGGACCTAGCAAACATCTCGGACAGAAAGAGTGATGATTTGCCCATCACGAAGGCCATGAAGAAAAAGTTTAAGCTCGACAAGAAGAAGAGAAGATACACCATTTCCAGCATCAACAACCCTGTAGTTAAAGTTGCGACACAGATATTGGTAGGGAATGTTATGCGGAAGTGCCACGTGGATGACATGCTTGTACCAATGGTTGCACTAGCAGTGCAATGCGCAGAAGGGGTCCAGTTCAACTATGCAAACTACTTATGCAAAGATTTCCTTGAGAACTACCGCGAGGCACAAGAGCAGGGAAAATTTTTTCACTATGCACAGCTTCTGTTGTCCATAATACTGGTGGCATGGGAATTGCCTGAAGATAGCCAGTTCCCGTTGATCGCACAGGACCTTCCAGAGGTAGCAAAGTACGCTTCACTGGGGGCAACTAGAGATGCAAAAAGGATAAGGGACAAAAAAATATTCTGGGTGTTCATGGAGATGAACATCAAAATGGGGATTAATCACAAGCCATAGTTATCACACACGGTCTATAATAGTTTGCATAGCTTCGTGGAGTTCAAGGCAGATTTTCACCATGTCTACATCAAGGCACGGAAGGACCCGGTGAAGACGTGACGTGAGTTATCCTATCTAGTGACAAACGATGTCATCTTTGCGGTCCTTGAGTCGTGGCCACCTGAGTGGCGCACCCGGGCCAGCTCTGCAATGGAAGCAGAGAAGTCTGTCGCACAGCGGAAAAAGGAAGAGGCGAAACTGCGGATGGCATTGTTGGCAGAAATGTGCAAAAACGAAGCAGCAACAACTAAGGCCCAGGTGGCGCGCGATGTTGCAAAGTTGGCAGAAGAGCAGCAGAAGAAGAGCGCGAAGGACAGAAGTCACCTTTGCCTAAGCCAGAAACCGATATAGAGCAAGGTGGCGTAGACCCACAGATAGTATCCACTCAGCTAAAACATCCACGCCCAAGAGAGCAGGTAGGGCCGTGAAAGAAGTTGAAGGCTTCAAAGACTTCATTCAACCTGATCACCCTCACTGAGGGGGATCTACACGACATTGGTGAGACGGTGAGGGACGTCACCGTGGAGGCCCTCTAGCAGTTCGAGGAGGAACACCAAATGGTGTTATGGGCTCTTCAAGCACAAATACAGGAGTTGTAGGTGTGCACTCCACAAGCTGGCACCATCTAAACCAGCCTCGCAGTAGGCACATCCGCGACCGAGGAAATGTTGCTTTCCCGGATGACCAACACCATAATGCTGCGATATGGAGCACTCGTTACTAAAAATGAGGTCGAAAGGCCTATGGTCAACGGGTTGAAGGGAATCAGATTAAACGTAGTTGTGCTCCCTCAAGAGGCACTCTATATTTTGCAGGTTGAAGTTACTGCAGAACTACGAGCCAGGAAGGGTCGCACACTCCAGGTAATGAGCGAGCAACGCATCAACATTGAACAATTGAGCCTGCAATGCGACTAGGTAGTGGCGTAGAATAAACAAATGGTGCAGGTGGTGGAGGAATCTTGCTAGATGGTCCTGGAATTGGCCATCCAAGCAGAAGAACTAGTGGAGGCGCGTGCCCGAAAATTAGCAGTAGGAGTGTGCGAGGCAAAGGAAGAAATGGCCAGGGTTCAGTTGGAGCTGAACCTTCAGATAATAGAACTGCAATTAAAATCTCAGCCTTCAACACTGTTGGAGGCTAACAGTAACAGCACACCATCGCGATTACAACAGCAATAGTAGAGGTTAACAGTGTAGTGACAGACTGCACAAAGTTGTTCGAGTAGTCGTTTGAGGTTCTCACCACCCTACAAGAGGACCCGAACATATAACGCCTAGAGATAGAGGCACGCGAGCTACAACAGAGAAATGACGAAGTAAAATGGATCACGCAGACAGTTGCCCTTACATGGAGGCTTGCGAGGATGCAGTAGGCTAAAGCGCTCAAGGAGCAGGTGGATGTTGCTTGACATAAGGAAGTAGTTTTGAAGGTGTGCTTACAGCTGTGGATTGATGAAGCGTACACCATTACAACCTCCATTGAAGCAAAGCTCACACAGTTGCAAGCAATGCAGGAAAGGATCTAGGGCAGCAGTTCAGCCACAATGGTCACCGAATAGTGTGCCGAGGAAGTACAGTAGGCAGCCGCTTAGTGCGCTGTCGAGCTTGCAACGATCTAGTCAAAGTTGGGATGTCTTCGCGCAAAGATCTCTGCACCAACAGAGTGACTCGAGGACAAGTCACAACATTTTTGTTGGGGGCCTATTCGTTGCAGGATCCCCCAAGGGAAGTTTTGGGGCTTAGAGCCCATATTTTGATCAAAGATTGTAATTCTGATGTAAAGACTCGGCATTTTGTGGGCGCAGAGTGCATAGTTTGTAAAAGAGTCATAGGGTTGTCCACCCTTAGTTTTGTTATTGTAATATCAGCTGTAAAGATCTACATATGGTCCGCGGACCATGGGATTATATAAATAGAGCAAGGCTCTAAGTAGTTCAAACATCAATTGGAAAAAAGAAAAGATGAACATATGATGTATGTGAGATAGATCTGTGGAGTAAAGTCCAGTTTTTGGGTTGTAGAGTAGGAGAAGGCTCTGCAGCTGAGTGTGTAAAGGTCTAGTAGTCCATAGCTGAATGTACGGACCCCTACAACTGAGTGTGTGGATCCTTGCAACTGAGTGCACGGGGTGAGTCGAGTCTATAAAAATTGGAAGTATTAATAAAGAGAAGTTTCCTATCATTTATGTGTATTTATTTCCTATTTTATGCATCTGTTATCTTGGGTATGAAATTCACTTCTAATACTTATATGATGCGTGAATGTGTATAATTGTATTGATTAAGTAAATGCAAGATAGAATATCTGTTTTCGTGAAGCTAACTAAGATATGTTAAGAAGATAAGTAAGATAAGCAGTGTAGTTGGAGGAAATAGTGTAGTTCGTTGCCTGAGCAGCGCGAAAGCATCTCAGCCCCTGGTTAGGGCTGCGCGAAGGACAATTATAAGATATCACGAAGGTACTGAAGGTTGGAACAGTGCGCGAAACAACCTATGCGAAGACAAATCTAATTGGACTAATTCAACATCTCAGACATCTCAAGGGTGCAGAAACTTAGTTCCAGCATCCCTCCATACTGCTTCTAGTGAGACTTTAGTCTGTGCTCCGCGAGCTGATGCTGAAAGTGCCAATAATGTAGGGATTTGTTTGGCTAAATAACTCAGAACCTAGGTTAGGCCACCATAAGCCAACATTGAGTGTTAGGGTCAACTCTCAGGGATAGTGATGACCCCACCTTCAATTTGGGATTGATATATATACAAATTGACTTACATAAAATTCACATAAATTCATGTTGATAAAAGCATTGTGAGCATTGTTTCATTATACTATTGACATGTTTATGTTTCCTTTAAGGTAGTGCTTCATTATTTTCGTACAACTTTTATGGTAATTTTTTTTACTATAAAACTATAAATGCTAATGTTATAAACTTTTTTTTTCTCATTCCCTAAGTGTGATATGTGTAAAATACTAAAAATGCAAGAAGACACTAACACATTAGAAAACACATGAGAAAACGTATACAAGAATTACAAAGGAGAGGAGGAAAATATGAATCTTAGGTTTGCCTCTTACTATGCAATAGGTGTTGGGAAGGTTGGAGAAATGAAAAGAATACAAGAATGCATTGATGGCCCAAGAAAAGCAAAGATAGGTAATGGGTCTCAACACCTAGTTAACTGGAATCCAAACCCAACACACACTAATAGGCATCAATTCATAAAGATATGTTAGAGGATTTATAGGATAACACGAAAAAAAACCAAAATAGGCAAAAAAAACTTAGGATGGAGAAGCTATAATTTTAGAAAAAAATTGGAAATGAAATATTCTAATAACAAGATCATCAATCTCTAAGAGGACAACAAAAATGTTGTTGTGTAGCAACCAACCATCCAAGCTTGGAAACAATCATTCTTCATACAATTAGCCAGGTCTATAACTACTTAAACAATTTGTAATCATATAATCAACCAAGTCTATAATCTTATTAAATTTTAAATTATATTATTCTTAAAAGTAGTATTTATTAAGATAAATATACAACTCATAAAAAAAGACATATCTTGAACTGTGGATTGTTAAAACAACGACTACACTAAATAACAATGTTAACATTTTGAAAAATTGCTCAATAATTTCAGCTCTCAATTCTCTTTAAGTGTGGACTACTCAACCACAATCCTCCCTAGAAACAAATCCATAACCATTTCATTAAAAGAAAAACGTATTTTGAATTGTGGTTTTTTAAATCATTGACTAGACTAAACAACAATGTCAACATTTTCGAGCCTGGAGTATGCCCTAAAAGTGCTTCTGCTTGGATAAGAGCTCATCTTTCGGTTAACGAACCAAAACCTAGAGGCATAGGAGTGAAAGCCTTGCCCTTACGGAGCACCAACGGATTATTCCAGGTGGCGTGATTTTCTTTAATTAATGGTGATGAGTAAGCTTGCATTAGCAGTTAGTAGCCAAAGATGGTTGCCCTCACTATTGGTTTGAAAAATTGCTCAATAATTTAAGTTATAGACTTTCTTTTAACTATAGATTATTCAACACTCACAGGATATAGAATAAATGGTGAAAAAATGGTAATGGGGTGTACTATTAAGTCACTTCATGATGTGAAAGTCACTGATTTGAAACTCCATAGAAAAAGTCTAACTATATGTACATCATTTTAACAACTTAAACCACAAATCAAACCTGATGTAATCTTAAAAAACTTACTCTATGAACTCGTCAACTACAAACACAATCCATAACCATTTTTATTAAAAATGTATATATATTTAGGCCGATAGGCCTTCCTATGCATCAACAATCGTCAACACTTTTACCCTGCTCCATTGGATCAGGTGAGACACTTTCAACCGTTGATTTTAAGTGTGACTACTTTTTCCAAATATTGGTTGAGTTGTCTTATGCTTTTTCCCATTCTTTTATGTCACTTTTGAATATATTTTCACTGCTTTTTCCGTGCCAATTGTTGTTGCTGTTTTTCTTCCCTGAATTTTGGCAAGCACTGTTCTTTTGTGCAAAGAAGGGTGGTGGATGAAGCTCTTCGCATTGTGCACTCTATGGACTTCAGTAGAGAAATCCCTGTGGATACCCAAATCTACCATATACTCCTGGATTGCTGCACTATCTAGAAATTATTGAAAGAAGGCAAGCAAATCCACGCCCACATAAGAATTGGGCTCATCAGAATCCCTACTTGGCTACCAAGCTTGTTTATCTTTACTCTGCCTATGGAAGCATTGTCGATGCACGAGCAGCATTCAATGAAGCCTCTGAGCGGACTACGTTTATGTGGAATGCTCTGCTCAGAGCTTATGTTAAGAATGGGTTCTGTGAAACCGAGGCTATGGAGATTTATAATCAGATGAAGTTATCTGGCATGGAGCTCGATAATTTTACGTTCTCAATCATTCTGAAGGCATTCAGAAGCTTAATGGACCTACAACAGGGGATGAAGATTCATGGGAAGGTTATCAAGACCAGTTATGAGCTTGATGTCTTTGTGGGAGGTGCGCTTGTGGATATGTATTGCAGGTGCCATTCTGTGGAGGATGCAAACCAAGTGTTTGAGGAAATGCGCCATCAAGATGTGGTCACATGGACAACTATGATTGCTGAACTTGTGCATAATGGGTTTCATGGCGAAGCATTGGAATGTTTCCGGCAGATACATGTGGAGGAACACAAGCCCAATTCGGTAACTGTGGCATCGGTTTTGCCGGCATGCGGGAGCTTGGCAGCTCTACGAAAGGGGAAGGAGATTCATGGCTACATTGTCAGAGGCAAGCTTGATTCCAACGTTGCTATGCAGACTGTTGTAATGGATATGTATTCTAAATGTGGTTTTGTGGAGGATGCAAAAAAAGTGTTTGACAAAGATTGTGAAGGAGATGTCATTGCATGTAGTATTATGATTGTTAGGAATGGCAAAAAAGAGCATGTTACCAAGGCCTTAGAGATCTTTCGTCAAATGCTGAAGAACAGTGTGATGCCCAATGTGATTACTGTCATAAATGTTCTCTTGATATGCAGTGATTCAACGGCTCTCCGGCAGGGTAAGGAACTACATGCTTATGGAATCAAGTGTGGCTTTTTGACCATTGTCTCTCTACGTTGGGCACTCATTAATATGTATGCTAAATGCGGAAGTATGGAAGCTGCGCACAAAGTATTTGATGAAAGCTCTAATAAGAGTGCCACTTTGTGGACAGCAATGATCACAGGATACAGAGTAAATGGACATGTTAAGGGAGCCCTTAGATTTTTCCATCAAATGCGACAACATGGCATCGAACCAAACTTGCCAGTGTTTCTCGATATTTTGCCTGTGTGTGCCGACTTAGCAGTTCTGCAAGAAGGCAAGAAATTCCATGCATACATAATCAAAACAGGATTTTATTTCAATGTATTTGTATGTTCTGCCCTTATGGACATGGACATATATACTAACTGTGGAAATATTGAACTTACAAGGAAAGTGTTTGATAACATCTCTGATAAGGGCATAATGGCTTGGACTGCAATTATTGCAGTATATGGTTTAATAGGGAATGGTAAGGAAGCTACCTTGTTGAAGGTAGTGTATGAAGGCACCCTGCTCCGTTCGATCAGGTGAGACACTTTCAACCGTTGATTTGAAGTGTTCGATTCATTATCCCTTGCCGCGCATTGTATCTGGCAAGCATGCAATGTGCTTTCACTACCTTTTCAGTTGTGCAAAATTTCACGCCCTATTGAAGATAGTGTATGAAGGTACCCTGCTTTGTTCAATCAGGTGAGACACTTTCAACCGTTGATTTGAAGTGTTCGATTCATTATCCCTCACCGTGCATCGCATCTAGCAAGCATGCACTGCACTTTGACTGCTTTTTCCAAATATCGGTTGAGTTGCCTTCTTTTCACCTTCGAGTTCTGTTGTGCATTGAAAGACTTCCAGCAAGCCTCAATCCAAATCTCCCTGCACTCTCTATTCATTAAGAAAAACGAGAAACTTCAAAAATGTGGATATCATGCTCAAGGGATCCATGAGTATCGTGTGAGAAAGCCCTACTGCTGCCATTGTCAAATTCAAGGCCGGAAGTATCGAGCCAGCCCATCACCATACCTTTGGGCATGATCTTCTTGTTGTGTCTGGGTGGAAGAGAGTGTGGAATCTCAATAGGAATTAGTGCTTCAATTTGGGCCCTGGGGATTATCTCTATACTCCTGCGCCTGGTGTGCACAGGGTGCAGTATTTCACAGATACTGAGTTTTTCATGAGATGGGATGGGCATTGGGATATATTTATGGATGAGGATTTGCCCACAGTAGCCGATCACATTAAGGCGAATGCAGAGGAATCCAAATAGGTGTTTTTGTGTGTGCATTGAAGCTCATATGCAAATGCAAGCAATAAGTTAATTTTGTGGTACTATGTTGTTTAAAGTTTCTGTAGTTTATTGTCTAGAGATGGATTCTGTATGCTATTCCGTGAAATTATGTTCAGGGCTTTTATATATATAATAATTAAACTATATATTCAAAGTTTTCCTAATACCCTTTGTGATGTAAATAAATTTTAATGAACATCAAACTATTCTCATAATTTGCATGGATTCTCGCAACATATCGTAGACAGGTTTTTTTCCCTTCAATTTTTTGATTCATTCCCTCTGGTCGAGGAAGGTTCCGTACCTTCATGTCTTACTTGAGCTTAGGTAAGGTCCTCATTGTGAGCTCTGCTCAATCAAAGAGAGGGACTTAATCGCCTAAATAAAGGTAGCTCACTCAGAATTTTCAAGACCTTAATTGACCTTGAGTTATTTTATTTTTGCAGAAGAGAAGCAAGGTGTCGGGTGGGCGTGGGGGTTGAGTTGTGGAAAATTTCATACCCTGTTGAAGGTAGTGTATGAAGGTGTGAAGAGAAACATGATGGGCATGGGAATTGCACTCCCTCAAGATGGTGGGGTTTGCTGAATCACACCCCTTCAAGATGTAGTATCATTCTATATATGTATGTTATTCTTTATAAAATATAATAATAATATCATGGTTTCTAATGGAATTAACTTTTTAATAACAATATATCAAGACGTTTTCTAATATTATGTTTTGACTTTCTAAATGCAATATACAATTATGGTTTTCAATGAAATATATTGGTAGGGGATTGTCATGGTGGTTATTGCCTTGGTCAATAGCAAGTTTGGTATATGCTTGGCCATCTATAGAGGTTTCTTGATTTTAAGTAATTAATTTAACCTCTTGATTTTGGGTAATTAACTTACTATAAAATGAAATAAGGCATTCAATGTGTTCCTTGTAATATAGATATAAACAAAACATCTAAAGAAAAGTAATTGCTCAATGATCCAGTCCAAGAAAACAAGGTTTTCCATAAACCAATTAACTTTTCTAGAAAAATGCAACAATACCAATTTAATAATCCTATCGGCCTCTCTTTGTACCTTTTGAGACAATTACTAGTTATCTTCATGTGAAATTTGGAAAATACCATCTAACCACAAAATTGAAAAAAAGTCCCCGTTGTACACTACCTACCCATTACACCGAAACACCTAGAAACATAAATCTATCACCGACATATCATTACTACGCGAAGAAAGAAATACTTATCACATCTATATTCAAATTCGGAAAGCACGTCCACTTGACTAAGCATTTGCTATACTATATTTCAATAAGTAATTTCTTGAACGATGTTAAACATGAAAAGCTAACACTTTCTCTGAACCTGGTAACGTCACTCCCTATGACTCGGATAACCATTAATGGCTACCGACGCTATTCATGGCTTTCACGTTATACTTATTGAAACAAAACTCTGTAAAATTATTTCCAGTAAGAAACCAAAGCTGCATAAATGTAATGAATTTGGCAAGAATTATTTTTAGGAAATTTGACCTTAGGAATGTTCAAATAGTTTTTTTAATGGACACTATCAATTTTTTTTTTTTGAAATTTGACCTTAGAGTTTTCCAATAGTATTTTTTAATGGAAACTACTCAAAAATTTTGAGGCACCTTAAATCTTAAAACTGCAGTATTGTAACCCAAAATTTCTCCAATTTCCGCCCAAAAATTCTATTATTTTCTCAACTAAAACGTGACTAGTTTAGACTACGCACGTAAAGACCCGTTAGATTCCATTTTTGGAAATCAGTTTCATGGTATGTGCTGGCATGTTCGCCATGAAATCATTCTCTGATCTTCCCCTCTCCTGGGAAAAGGCTTTACATTCACTGAAGTGTGAATGCATTCACAGGGAAACGTATTTATTATTCAGTGAAAATAATTTCTTTAGGAGTTGTTTATAATGCGATTTTTTGGAGATTTTGGTGACCGAATTTGGTCAAAGAAATTGAGGTTAAATCTTAATTTGTTGCAGTTAAAATGGGTTTTTAACTGTATATTTAGATTCAGCACCCTGAAAAACCCCTGGGACGCTTTGATTGTGCAGAAATTAGCTATCAAACTTGCGATTCCAATAAATTGCTACCGAATTTTGACTAGAAAAATCTAAATTTTTTTTAAAAAAAATCGCATTATAGACAACATCATCTCTTTGTGTGTGTTTTGATAAACCCTAGGAAACGACTGCATCTCTTTATGTGTGTTTTGATAAACCCTAGGAAACGCCGACTGCTGTACGCTTACCGAAGCGTCACGTGACTAATTAACAATTTTAAATGAAAAATGGTGGCGGACGGCAGGAGGGTATACACAATTAAAGTATATACAAAAATATAACTCATATTTGCAAACAAACAGAAATCTGGCACGCCAGCGCAACTGAAGAGAGCCAGATATGATATGTCAAACAAGCTGACGTGGTATGCCAAACAAGCTGAACTATAAAAGCATTGCTTTTTGGTAACGTTAAACGTTCAACCCACTTTAATTATAAACACATTTTCCGTGCTGAAGTTAACTCTGGCATACTGATTTTGAAAATATTTTAAAATTGGATAGTTCTTACTTCTGGTTCATGAGTTATTTCAATGGACGTTACTTTTGTTTATACTTTTATTTTTAATTTTGGAATTGAAGTTAATGGGATATATCAAACAGTTAATTTTGTTCTTGTCTATGACGTAATGTTTTTGTTTATAATACAATTTAATTGATTTAGTTTTATTTATTTATTTATGATATAATTTATTTGAATTTTGCATTTATTTATAACATGGTTTATGATGTAATTTTAGATTTGAAAATAACTGAATTACAGATTTTGAAAATATTTTGAAATTTGATAGATCAAACCATTTATTTAGTTCGTGTACATGATCCAATTCAATTAACTATAATCATTTTTGTCCACAACACAATTCAATTAATTTAGTTCTTTTCCATAATATCCTTGACTTAATTTTGGGAGTCTAAGTTAACTGGATTAAGAATCTGGAGAATATTTTTATATGTCAAACAATTAACTTTGTTCTTGTACAAGACCCAATTCAATTGACTTCGTTCTTTTTTCTTCATGAGGCAATCCAATTGATTTAGTTCTTTTTCATGACATTGTTCATGACCTAATTTTGGAATTGAAGTTAAATCCAATTTAGAGAATATTTTGAAATCTGATAAGTTAAATAAGTAATTTTGTTCTTGTCCATAACTCCAATTCAATTAAGGTAGCTCATTTTTTTCAGAACACAATTCAATGAACTTAGTTCTTCTTCATTACATTGTTCATGACCTAATTTTGGACTCTAAGTTAAGGATTTGGAGAATATTTTGAAATCTAATATATCAAACAATTAACTTGGTTCTTGTCCATAACCTAATTCAATTGACTTAGCTCATTTTGGTCCATGAGAATATT
Source organism: Pinus taeda (assembly GCA_000404065.3). Lineage (NCBI taxonomy): Eukaryota > Viridiplantae > Streptophyta > Pinopsida > Pinales > Pinaceae > Pinus > Pinus taeda. The sequence goes on from APFE030805170.1 coordinate 128,208, forward strand.
CAATTGACTTAGTTCTTGTTCATGACTTAAATATGAAGTTGAAGTTAACTCGATTATAGATTTGAAGAATATTTTGAAATCTAATAGGTCAAACAATTAACTTTGCTCTTGTTCATAACCTTATTCAATTAATTTCCCTCCATGAAACAATTCAATTGACTTAGTTCTTGTTCATGACATTGTTCATGACATTGTTTATGACTTAATTTTGAATTGAAGTTAATTTGATTATGAATTTAGATCATATTTAGAATTATGTTAGGCAATTCTATACATGACCCAATTCAATTAACTTTCCTCTTATCCCTGTCTCAATTTCAGAGTTAATAATTTTGTAAGAAAAAATATCATTTTCCATTTAATTAGAAAATTAAAAATTAGAATTTTAAATATTGATGGAATTTTTTATCCATGTCTCAATTTCAGAGTTAATAATTTTGTAAGAAAAAATATCATTTTCCATTTAATTAGAAAATTAAAAATTAGAATTTTAAATATTGATGGAATTAGAATATAGTTAAAGCTACAATTACAATGTCAAGCATGTCTTCTTTGCAAAATCTAGTAAAAAATTCAGAGACAATGATACTTTAATCACTGGGAAATTCAGAGATGATCATCATTTTATTGCGGGTAAAATTTGCTGTACAAAGAAACCGTGTAGGAAGAAGTTTTGCTTGATTTTAAACCAATCCACATCTTCTGAAGATCCATCAAAAATTTATGTATTTCTTTCAGAACTGATACACACAATTCCAAAAGACTAAGAGGCTCATTACGGTTACAATTACAGTAGCGATGTGGTTTGATTCAAGTTTTTCTCATAATCAGAGCGATGAGCGGAGATAATTAGTGTCGGGTTTATCTGCATCGCGACGGGTGGAGAGGGTCTCTGACCGCCCGCCGCCGCCATTAATGGGGACAACGCGAGATTGATTGGTTAAAAAGGTTTTCTCTTCTTGGTCGTTGCGTGTGAGCAATGGAGTGCGAGTGTTGAGCCTGCGATCGAGCCAGGAGATGATATCTGCAAAGACCAAATCCACGTTGTGATCGGGTTCCCCGCTGGTGAGGGCGTGCCACATGCCCGGATAGAGTTTGATGGTCTTGTCCAAGCTAGCTGCCCCATTGTACAGCGCCTCGCTCACCGAAGGGTCTGTCACGCTGTCGTCCTCTCCATGCAACACCAAGAACGGCACTGTCACCTGCACTCAGTCACCGCTTACTCAGTCAGTTTAATGATTGCCACCTGTTACTACTAAGTAGTAGTTTGGTTCATATTATTGTTATACCTCCTGAAGCCGGTCCTCCAAGTCCATGCTCACTATAAGCATTTCCAGAGCTGTTTTTAATCGGGGCTTGTCTTGATATATAAGCTCGTTGGATCGAACCTGCGACATGGGCCAATCTTGATCGATTAGTACCTCCTTAATGTTGATAAATTAGGGGGAAAAAGGGGGCGAAATCTAATTATAGACTCAATTTGCTTACAGATATTTGACACTGCAACAAGATTGTGTTAAATAGAACCTTCAATTTTTTTTTTTGTAGAAGATAGATAATTTGCAATTTTAATTTCCATCATTTGGTTATTACTTCATCCACTACTTTATGGATGATCATTGGAGGTAAGGATGCCGAATAGTTCTGAATATAATTTAATATTGGGTTGGGAAAATTTTTTCATACTGGGTTGGAAAATCAAAAAAACATCCTACATTATCATATGCTAATGGTATAATTAGTAAGTTAATAATTAGCTACAGGAAGAATATGCTCATTTACTCCCCATTTCCCTCCCAGGAATATGCTTGCACACCATTTCTTCCTGTGAAATTATAATAAGCATGAGACTTGTCCATGCTTTTTCTGTGGGACTTGTTATGAGACCAGTTATACCTAATCTGAAATACCTATTATACCTATAAAATTCCTCCCAGTCTCCTAGATATATTTACTCTCTCTGCAGTAGACATTGGATGCCTTTTAATTTATTAAAATAGTGTAGTGTAGAGAAAAAGCACTTAGATTTGCTTTTTCAGGTTTCCTGAGGTAAGAAAATCTGAGCAGGGATGGATAGAAGTTATGCAGTGTGGTGATCCTATTAAACAAGGGGGCAAATACACTGGATCAGCAACATGTGATCCTGCTAAACAAGCAGGTATATTAATTGGAATCAAAAGTCACCAACAGGATAAAGGAGAGTCTTTGTCCATCCCTATGTTTATCCTCCTAAGCAAAAAGACACAAAGGAGAGTTTTTGTACATCCCTATGTTTATTCTCCTAAGCAAGCAGCCACTAGATTGAAACCAAAGACCTGCTAAACAAGCAGGTACGCCAATTGGAATCAATTTTCAGTGACAGGTAAAACAAGAGTACTTTAAATTTCATTTTATAAAATCCATTCATGTACAAAACTGAATTTCAGGCAGTAGTAATTTGGGCCATATTAGAACTCAGAAAATTACCTGTTCTCTCTTGATGGGATCCCGGAAGGCCGAATCTATGACGTCCTTGGTGGGGACTATCTTCCATGTGGGAACAAATACTGCAAGTTTTATTAGAAACTTTACCACCACAGGATGTGGTTTTATCTTCTCTGATATCTGTCAAATGTCAAACTTAATATTAAAAAGCATTACAGCCAGCAGCAGAGTACTGGAATATGAATTTTTTTGATCTGGCCTATACAATCTTACTGTTAGTATCATACCTTGCACATGGGAGCTACAAGAACAGCTCCATTCCAAAACGTAGGTTCCTTTCTGTGCAGCAGAAGCACAACTGCACCGCCCATGGATTCTCCATACAGGAATCTGGGCATTTCTTCATACTCTTTACGAACTGAAAGTATAATTTTTGGTGAGATATTAGTTCCTAGACTATGTAACTTATTTTTGTTGGGATATTGGTTCCTAGACTATCTGGTTAGGATAACCTATTTTTAAACTTATATCGATTGCAGATTCAGATTCCAAAAATACCTAGAACAGTTTGTTTGACCACTCTCTTTACAGTCAGATTCCTGGATACCCAAAATCTCATTCAGATTCCTGGATACCCAAAATCTGCCATTGACACAAGGATGCCAGTAATGCATACATAAATCATAATAATTAACTTTATAGTTATTATGAATAATTAAAATATTTATTTAGATGGAAAAAGTGGGATTGAAAGTGATAAAATGATCATCATCCAAAAGGCTTGGCATCCAAAAACCTAAACTTCATTCTTAAAATTTAATCACTCACCACAGACACTGATGAAGAAATTGTCACAATCATTGACAGGAGACTTGCAATGAACAACCCAAACTTCATTCTTGAATTCAATTACTTACCACAGATACTCTTGAAGAAATTGTTACAGTCATTGACAATATTGCTGAATCTCTTAATATAACATCTGGGGCCTTTTGATTTCCCATGGCCCTCGTAATCGATTCCGAACACGCCATATCCAGCACGGGCAAGCCTTATTCCACAGTCTGGCAATTAGTATAAAATACAATTAGTGCACTATTCATCCAATCTGGTAATTTCAGCATATCCAGAAGCTGTAGAAAATGACCTAATTTCGGCACATCCAGAAGCTCTGAAAAACAGAGTTTTTTATACCTCTCATGGAAACACTGCATTCCATTCCATAACCTGAAATTTTTCATGGTTATCAATACATCATGACAAATACTTCAGATTTGAACAGAGAAAAAAGAAAAACAATACCAGTAGAAAGAAGGGAAAGCAAAAAAAAAAAGTCCTTTCGCCTTACCGTGGCATAGGAAAACCAGAGCCTTTGGAGCTGTCAATAGTGGGAGCCACCTACAGGTAAATAATCGCACTCCTCTAGAATTACGAATGAATTCCTGCAACGAAGAAAAAAAGGTGAGAGACATTCAATTGAGAATACCCTGCATCTAAATCTGAATCTCAGTACCTCTTCATACTTGTAGACCTCCATCGCTGCTAATCAATGGCTAAAACCCCACCTTATCAAGAATTTTCCCAGCCAAAACCAGAGACCAGGGGCCACCGGAGCCGCATTTATCAGATTCCACCAATGGGTTTTTTATAAAATGGTTTCAGAGACGAAAGGAATAATATGGAGTGCTCCTATCCCAATCCAGAAAATCTCGTATAATCCAATTAACAATGTGTCAAAAAAATGCCATAGGAGTCGTGCATAAAAACACCTTCGAACAGGAAAAAAAAAAAACATAGAAAAAAACACCTTGGAACAGAAAAAAAAAAAGATAGAAAAAACAAAAGGGAGAAAAAAATCTATAAAAGGAAAGCGACATCGAGCTTCTGGAAGTTTGAAAGCATTTTGTGTTGGGATATTCAACCATCATTCATGAAGATACAAGTCTGTTAAAGCCTACGTGGCTATTTTAAGATAAGCTTCGAATCAAATTAGTTGCGCGAGCCTGCTAAGTTACGCAATCACTTTATCTCGAAGGAGGCGAACTTTTCAAATGGGAGAGGACGTAAGTACTACGCTTTTACGCGGAGTGGCGAGAAAAATGGTCCGCGTTAACTAACTGAGAAGCCCCTGGATCGCCGGATCAGGGAAGTGGTAGTGTCTTGCAAGTTTCACGTAGGTCCAGTTGATTTCTATTAACAATGACCTTCCTTCGATCTAGTCAAGGAGGGAAGATATACACACACAATTTAGCTATTGATGTTGAGGGGAATTAAGTGCAACTAATTTATAAAGAAAGAAGCTGTTTTTAGTCCGGTTTTTTGGAATTTCTGGTGTTGGCATTTGGTGGAAAAAATTGAGATTAAATTTTGATTTGAGTTATTTAAATTGGTCTTTGACTGTAAATATGGATTCAGCAACCTAAAAAGCCCTGAGGCACTTTGATTGGGCACACTTACTTATCAAACTTGTGATTTCAATAAATTCCGGTCAAACTTGTGATTTCAATAAATTTTTGCTGGATTTTAAAGAAATTAGATAAAAAAAAATTTCACCCATCAAATTTGTGATTTCAATAAATTTTTACCTAATTTAAAAAATATTAAATCAAAAAACCATAAAAAAAAAATACTAAAAACAACTAGATTAAAAAAATATATTAAATGACAATCAGAGATTGAACTGTCATCACCGCCATTTGCTTTTCAAGCCATGTTTCTTTAGTTTTCCCAGGTTTGGGTCAGTGTCATTGTTGGATGAAAGATTTATTTGTGCAAGTTTTGGGTCAGCCAATGTTAATGGAAAATCGAGTTGTGTAAGCTTACTCAAGTCTAGATGTTTTTTAATAGTTTAATTTTTCAACAAAAAAATTTATATTTTCAACTCTTCATAATATTTAAATTTAAAAATAACAAACACTAAATCCCATACAAACCATTTTATCATATTATATATATAAATATAATAAATGTTGATATGAATTTTTGTTTAACTTAATCATTTTTTACTAAAAATATATTTATTTTAAAAAAATTATTATATAAAATATATTTATTAAAAAACAATATTTAATAATCTAATCATTCTTTTGAGACAAATCAAGTTGCTTAAAAAACCTATATAAAATGTATTTTTTAAAAAACAATATTTAATAATATATTCTTTTGTATGAGATGAATCAAGTTGCTTGGAAAAACCTATCAAATGGAAATTGAGTATCTCTGGACGAATCAATCTTTAAATATGTTACATGACAATGAAATCTTGACAAGAGTCATTATCACCTTTTGCTTTTGCCAATTTAATGAGTATATTTAACCAAACCTTTTGCTTTTGCTGATTTAATGGGTATATTTTAACCAAATATATTTGACATAGGAAAGAAAGAAAATTAGAAAATTATTGAGATAGAAAAGAAAGATTTAGCATAATAATTCTTATTTTATAATTAAAATTAATTTTAATATATATATATATATATGAAAATTTAGCAATACACTTCAAACATTTTATTTAAATTTTTTTGAAATTTAATTAAAAAAATCAAATTAATAATAAAATATTTTATAATGGTTTGTATTTTTCCTCATTTACATATTTCATTTTTTTGCAGGTGGTAGTACCCACCTGCCCGAATCTACCCACCTGTCCTTTGGTTATGATTTCCTGCGCGATATTCATACCAAATGGAGATTCCTCCTGAGGGACTATAAATACTGGCATTGGCGAGAGGGAGAGGCAATTCGAAAATTAAGAGTCTTAGAGTCTGAGTCGAATTTTGCTCCTGCTCTGCATCTGCGGACATACTGTCTGATCTGCTTGCACCACGAGCCGAGTTCAAGGTCTTTAGGTGATTCGAGAAGCCTGCGCATCAGTGCTAGACGCTGGTGTGAACCTAAAGTGGCCGGATCAATATAGGAATTTCAGTCTATCTAGAGAACAAGATTCAGTTGTAATATTCACATCCATATATGAATAAAATCATTCTGAGCATATTTCTCGTCTTTTGTCTCGTCTTTTGTTGAACTTATGGTATCAGAGCCATCTGGTTCTTTGTCCAAACAATTTTCATGACTATCTGGTTTTCCCATTGAGTTATATTCGTCCATGTACTTGTATACAAGTTGGAATCGGCGATAAGGCTTTGGTAGACAGCGTTGAGGCGACAGACTGCCGTGTTTGCTTTCCTGGAGCACAAAGATTCTATCTCCTCTGTTCAGGTGCATACTTGTATCTAATCTCAATGGCTGGTTTTTTGAATGAATTTGTTGTTCAAACACCCGAGGATAGGAAAATTGTCAAGCAAAAGAGATGGTCTTTTATGAATAAGTATATGAACAAATCCTCTGAAGAAAAATTATATGATGGAAAGGTTATAGTTCAAGAATTTGAGCCTCAGCCAAATTGGACATTGCCATAAATAGAAATAAACAAGTTATATAAGATACCTGCTTTCCAGTTTAGAGCTGCTCAGCTGTCTCGCTTTACTTCTGTGAATATACCAATTTCTACTGATCAGAAAGTCTATCAGATTCCTTTGATTAAAAAAGAAGATATTGAATGGGGCTTGGAACATGGGTTCAAATATGTTTCAAATATGTTCATATAGGCATGATACAATTTGGAATTAATCCACTTGTTAGACCTGGATTAAACACTTCTTGCCTAACTTGTGTTTTGGATACTAGACTGAATGATTTTAATGATGCCTTGCTAGGAGGATTCCAGAGTCCTCTCAATAATGGTCCAGTTTGGTCTTCTGTAATCCCCAGATATCAGGTTTCGTTAAGTGATCCATATATAAATGAGTTTTTAAATGCCTATATCCAGTTCAATGGTTTCAATGTCGCCCCACAGACTTTAATTGCTCAGCTCCATTCTTCTATTTGTCTTAGATTTGTTTCAAGCACAATGCCACCTCTCAATCCTAAACTGTGCTCAAGAGCTCTGAAAGAAGGAGTAATAGTTGGTCCTGGTAATACTGCCCCTTTGCAAATAGGATTTTCTGAATGCACTTTGCCAGAAGAATGGAATAGCACTTATGTTCCATTATCTCAAAGATATCCTCAACTGCAAACGGCAAGAGAGCCAAGGCAATTGTCTGTTGTCAAGCACTTTGATGGTTCTTCTAGTCTCAGGTTCACAGGTCCTCGTCTAGTCAGATCTATGACCACTCTGGATAGGTCTCCATTTTTAGAAAGCCGAGACAGTACAAAAGCAGTAATACTTCCTTCATCATCACCGTCCATATATTCTGCTCCTAAAAGAAACCAAAAGAAACCTCTTGCCCATAAATCTGATGATTGCCAATTCTATGTATCTGGTCCATCTTCCAGTTTCCAACTTGAAGATCAACAGCTTGAACCAATATTGCCTGATATAAAAAGCTTTAGCCTTCCCAGAGCCTCACAGGATCCAGTTGCAAAGATTAAAGAAAGATATCTAGAGCCGGCTAACTCTAGAAAAACTTTCAAGAATGGTACTCTGAAGACAGATTTCCAATGGATACAAATGAATAATATGTCAGATACAGAGCAATCTGACATAGAGAAGATGCATAATTATACAAACTATCAGATTGTTTGTATGTTGCAAAATATAGATGATATAGCGAAAGATGTGCTAGAGATTAAAGAACATATAAAGAAAATGCACACAAGTTATAATGAATGTTTGGGAATTCAGAATGAGCACAAACAACAGTTGAATGATGTCAATTCCAACATGGGAATAATCTCCAAGTCCCTTGAACACCTAAGAGAGGCACTACCACACCCTACTTCTCCACCTCATTATAGAGAAGTAGCTCTTTCAGCCTTAAAGCTAAAGTTTTCCTCTAGTACAGCAGAACCAAAAGAGGGTCTTAGAAGTATTTTGTTCAAAAACATTGACAATATAGATACTGCTAAGATTGAAAAAGTAAGAACAGGAATAATGTTAGCCAGAGAAAAAACAGACTTAATGAGAAATAGGCTAACTACCTTTCCTAGTATTGAAAGTTTGAAGTTACCAAAGGGCTACGTCAGCCTCAAATCCTTTGTGGAAAATGGCCAACCATCTGCTCCAAAAATTTTGGCCATGTCTGGTGTTACCTCTAATTCTGCAGATCAGACCCAAGGAGAAACTGGTTCTAAAAGAGATAGAGGTGATACATTTTCATTCTCACATAAAGGAAAGAAGGGTGACGGGGATACTTTTGCACATAGCGCATCAGCTGATAGTCCTTTTTCTAGATTCAAAGATAATTTAGGAAGTGTCCCTGCCAAATTTGAAAATCCATCAGCTAAAGGATTTGGTAATACACTTTTAGTAAATATTGACTGTATGAAAGGTGAAGATGTCATAACAGTCCTGCACAATGTGCATGCTTGGGCACTACAGAGAAAAGCTGAAACTAAAGCACCATGGTCAGATATAGTTACACAAATTGTTTGGTCATTCACCGGCATTCTGAAACAATGGTGGGAAAAATTGTTTGAAGAAGAAATGAACAATATTATTGAACATCCAACAGATCCCCTGAGAGCCATTTTTGATGCACTAAAACATGAATTCATAGGAGTTGTGCCAGAGAATTCAGCACATCATGGCCAACTCTTTTTATCTCAAAGATTGTGTAACATAGATTATTTACATGATTATTACCGTGTTATGCAAAAACTCTATCAAGCAGCAGATCCTCACAATGTTGCTTATCTGAGGTATTACATAGCTTCAATGTCAGGGAAAATTCCAGATTTGATTAATCAGTATATTGAGGCCAACAAAATACAAATTGAAAATTCTTCATTTGCTGCAGTACATCAGATGATAGTATCAATCCTGCAAAGAGAATGTGCATCAGAAAAAGCTAAAAAGAATTTCAAAAAGCAGATGCATTTTAGTACAAAATTCTGTAATAATTTTGCAGAAACTTATGATTTTGGATGTAAAAGCAAATCTAAAAAGAAGGTGCCTAAAGTTTCATGTTCATGCCAGACAGACAAGTATACTCCAAGAAAGAAATACTATCCTTTTAAATTTTCTCAAAAGAAGAGGACAGTATTTAGAAAAAGAGCAAAGCCTTCAAAAAGAGTGACCTGTTTTATATGTGGAAAAGAAGGCCATTACGCAAATGCATGCAAGGACAAAAAGAATAAAAAACAACTCAAGATTATGGACGTATTCACTTCAGTCCATAATCCGGAAGATTGGGATCTCATATCCCACTCAGATGGAGAATATTTTGAAATATCCAGTGATTCTTCTGATTCAGACATTGAGGATTTGCCTAATATCAGCAAAATAAGGTTAGAATCTGATTCCTCTGATTCTGATGAAACTTTTATTGCTGACATTAAGATGTTTTCTTTCAATAAAACAGATAATTTGGAGAATCAGATTAATGACATAAAGGCACAATTAGCTCAGCTTGCACCAGCCCAGTTAACAGCCAGGAAAAGATTGAAAGAAAAGCTGGAGAATTTAGAAAAACAATTGCCTTCTAGAAGGATTACTGAGGATGAGTATTTCGAAGCAAGAGAGTTTGATTCAATGTTCAAACCATTGAGTATTACAGAAGCCTCTCAAGATACAGGTATGGATGAAATCAATACTCTCAAGAAGAAAATTAGCAGTTTAGAATCATCTATTCATTTAACAAGATCAGAAATGATGCATTTATCAGCCAAACTCCAAAAGCTTATTTCTGAATATGATGATGTTAATTCAAAATTGGCAAGAATTCTGCTGAAGGATATTCTGGAAGAAATTCCCATGAAATCTAAGGAAGTAGATTTGGTAAACATCATGGGAATAGGAGATAAAGTGGTAATCCCTTTGAAAATCAAGTTGCCAAACGTCAAGGAATACACTTTAGATGCACAAATTGATTCTGGAGCAATGTGCAGTTGCTGCAAATTTGGTGCAATTCCTTCCTACTACTGGCAGCCTACCAAACTATCCTTCAGAGCTGTAAATAAAGAATTGATGCAGATTAACTATATATCTCCTGATTTTCCAGTCTATTTGAATCATGTACAAACTTATGTTACATTGTACAGTTTTGACACAGGGTCAGATATCTTGTTGGGACAAGATTTTTTTAAAAGATTCCTACCAGTTACATTTGGGACAAATTCTGTTACATTCACAACTAATGAAGGACCAATGATGATTCCAGCAAAGAATGAATACCAGCTAAAGGTCGATCCCAGCGAAGAAGATAATTTGCAGGACACTATGCAGAACCTCGCAAAGATTCAAAAAATTGTCAAACATGCCGAAATACACGGACATAAGACATTACAGGCAATCTCGGATAAGCTACGTCAAGATTGCACAGCAAGCAGGCCAGATGCTTTCTGGACCAGGGAAAAATATTTTGTAGCATTACCTTACAAAGAGGGGTATCTTCCTAAAGCACAGAAAGCAAGTGCTAATCATATGTCACCCACTGAACAAGATTTGTGCAAACAAGAAATTCAACAGCTGCTACAACAAAATCTGATTGAACCTTCCAAAAGTCCATGGGCCTGCCCAGCCTTCTATGTCAACAAACACAGTGAGCAAAAACGTGGCAAGAAGAGGTTGGTAATTAATTACAAAATATTGAATGAAGCTCTCATGCCTATCAGGTATCCTCTTCCCAATAAAGAATTATTGCTTGCTAAAATAGCTAATGCCAATGTTTTCAGCAAGTTTGATCTAAAAAGTGGTTTTTGGCAAATTGGCATCCTTCCAGAAGATAGGTATAAAACAGCATTTACAGTTCCTCATGGCCAATATCAATGGACAGTTATGCCATTTGGTTTAAAAAATGCTCCATCTGAATTCCAAAAACGGATGGAAGGTATTTTTGGAGGGGTAGAATATGTCATTGTATATATTGATGATTTGCTTGTATTTAGAAAGGATGTAAATACTCATAAGAAGCATTTAGAAAACTTTTATGAAATGGTATATAAGCATGGTCTAGTTCTATCTGACATAGAAGAGAAGTTTCAGATTGGGAAAGTCAGAATAGACTATTTAGGATTGCATATAGAACGAGGTAACATCGAGCTTCAGCCTCATGTTCTTCTCCATCTTTTAAAGTTCCCTGATACTCTCCTTGATAAAAAAAATGCTTCAAATATTTTTAGGTTGCTTGAATTACATCCGACAGTTCTATGAAAAGCAATCTGAAGACACTAATATTTTGGAGAAAAGGCTCAAGAAAGAAAAAATTGGATGGTCCAATGAAATGACAACAGTAGTAAGGAATATAAAGAGTAAGATTAGAGAACTTCCGAGACTGAGATTGCCTGTTACTAATCTTCCATTCATTCTTGAAACAGATGCATCTGATCATACATGGGCTGCAGCATTGTTACAGAAACATGGTAAGAAGGAACTTGTATGTGCATATGCTTCTGGTATTTTTAATATCACAGAGGTCAAGTATCCATCCTCTCATAAAGAAATACTTGCTGTCAAAAGAGGAATCCAAAGGTTCAGATTGTTCTTGAAGAGTGTTAGGTTTTTAGTTAGAACTGATCTGAAGAACATGAAAAGCATTCTGGCTAATAAAAAATTGTTAGAACAAGGAAATACCAGAATTCTAAGATGGGCTCTGTGGCTAGAAGGATTTGATTTTGACATTGTCTATAAATCAGGAGATGAAAATTACCTAGCAGACATGCTGACAAGAGAAGGAGCTCCAGAAATTAAGGACATCAAGATGTTCAGAGGGGAAAGTTCTTCGCATAAAAGCCCAGTCCAGTCTAGTGTTTGTCAGTCAAAAATTTTTCCAATCTCGATTTGTAGCCAGTGCAAATGGGAATTATGCTGGGATTGTTTTGTTTTAAGAATTAAATCATTACCAGTCGAAGTCATCCAAATCATTTTGCAGAAATGGTTTGATTCAGAGAATGGCATGGTAGCTTATCTCAGTGAGTCACCTTATAGAGATAGACCATGGCGAGTTTATTATTCACTCTCTAGAGAGCCAATTCCTATCTGTTTTGGTTTTATCCAACATACAGATTGGACATGGCAAGATTACTTCTCCATCCATCAGAGGGCCAGAATACAAGGTTATGTTAGAGTCATTGCGTATGCAACACAGTTAGATGGCGGAAATAATTGGTGGAGCCCCTGGTTTAAATTGTTTATGTTCAAGTATATGCCTAGGAGTGAGCATATTTGCAATTTTAATTTCAGAGAGACCATTAGTACCTTAATGTGGGAAATTCATATTGCTGCTCGATATGACTACACTGTAGAGTTTGAATTTCTTCATTCTGAAACAGAAGTAGCTCTGCTAGACAGGCAACAAGATGAACCGTCATTCAGTGTGAAGGTCAGATTCCATGGAGAAATTTCTACAGATCCCAGGACGAGGCCAGCAAATGTATTCCATTTTCCATTTTTCTGCTGTCTTTTGGAAGTAGCACCTCCATGGCTTGATGATTCCTTGCCACATCATATATTCACCCCTGACATAGACCAACTCTTAGAGATAAATCATGCAAACAATGTTGATTCAGACGACTGGCAATACAAAAGTGATTGATGTATATGATCACTCATCTGATATCATATGCACTTCCAAGTTTTCGTGGGTTTTTCTTTAAAATCTCCACTTTGTAATCAGCATTTCTAGTTTTTGTGGGTTTTTCTTTAAAATATCCATTTTGTAATCAACATTTCTAGTTTTCGTGGGTTTTCTTTAAAACATCCACTGTGTATTATTCATATTCTCTTTTTCCACAATATAAAAAAAAAAAAACCACTCAAAGGAGATTAACACTCATACACAATTTAGCCCCCCCCGGCGAATGAGGGGGTTTTTTTTTTTTTGTAAAAACCAAAGCAAAAAGATGCAAAATTATGAATAAACTGAGATACGTGTCTCTCATAACTCCTGTCCGATACGTGTAAGATTCGGTCCCCATATGGCACTGCCTCTAAGGGACGAGATAACAGGTGGTAGTACCCACCTGCCCGAATCTACCCACTTGTCCTTTGGTTATGATTTCCTGCGTGATATTCATACCAAACGGAGAATCTTCCTAAGAAACTATAAATACTGGCATTAGAGAGGGGGGAAGGGCATTCGAAAATTAAGAGTCTTAGAGTCTGAGTCGAATTTTTCTCCTTCTCTGCATCTGCGGACATACTGTCTGATCTGCTTGCACCATGAGCCGAGTTCAAGGTCTTTAGGTGATTCGAGAAGCCTACGCATCAGTGCTAGATGTTGGTGTGAACCTAAAGTGGCCGGATCAATATAGGAATTTCAGTCTATCTGGAGAACAAGATTCAGTTGTAATATTCACATCCATATATGAATAAAATCATTCTGAGCATATTTCTCGTCTTTTGTCTTGTCTTTTGTTGAACTTATGGTATCTGAGCGATGCGATATCTCTTAAGGAGTGAATTTTACTTTCTTCATTATGAAACTTAGGTTTTTTTAGATTCTTCAAGGTATTTTCCTAAGTCCATGATGTTGTAAGTTTCATCTAAAAGGAAATATAGCACTAATTGATTTTTTAGATTTTTACCGAGGGTCCGCACTTATTTAGTATTAGCAATAACACTTCATAAGGAGGGGAGTTGTTGGTGGCCACAACACCACACTTGTTCAATGAAGAGTTTAGCAATGGCTTTTGCTGTGATATTCTTCTTGCAGGCCGCCATAATGGCCAACTTTGAGAACCTGTCGACGACCACAAAAACACAATCATTTCCATGCTTAGTGGAAGGAAGGCCTGACATGTAATCCATGGAGATGGATTCCCAAGGTCGACTAGGGGTAGGCAGTGGGGTATAGAGGCCTTGCTTCTTTATAATTGGTTTCGCAATGGCGCATGCAGTGCATGATCTAATGTACTTCCTGACATCCTACCGAATATTTGGCCAATAGAAATACTTTTGCAATACTGCCACCATTTTTTCAACCCCGAAATGCCCAACAATCTGATTGTAGTGTGCTTCCCAAATCATCTTGGCATGCTCACTTGAAGCAACACAAAGGTGACCCAGGTGGCATAAAAAGTCATCCTAAAGGTGAAAATCTGGAACATGCTGACCCTCCAAGAGTGTCTGGTATGTGTGGCCAAATTCTTGGTCACTTTTGTAGAGCAGTGGCCAATCAGAAGTCTCGTGCCCACAAAAGTTGAGCACGGTGGTTAATGCCATGATCGGTGGTCAACTGAGGCAACCTGCAACATTATTGGTGTTGCCCTTCTTATACTTGATATTCAGATGGAACTATTGCGGGTATGTGGACCACTTCAGATGGTGATAATTCTGCAATTTCCCTTGGGTTTGTATGAAATGCAGGGGTCAGTGGTCTGTGTGGATGACATTTCCTTCCCAAAAATGTAATGCTTCCATTATCGGCAGGCCTGCACAATGGAATACATCTCTTTATTATAAGTGGGATACTTCCGGACTATGTTTGAAAGTGTCTCACTATGATATGCCATTGGATGCCCATGTTAAGTAAGGACTACCCCAATAGCATAGTCAGAGGCATCTGTCTTGACCTCAAATGGTTGTTACAAGTCCGGTAATGCAAGAACTGGTGCAAAGCAGAGGAAATCTTTCAACTCTGTGAATCCCTTTTGTTGATATTCGGACCAAAATAATTTTACTTTCTCTCCTCCCTTGGTGACTTGATTGAAGGGCCAAGTGATATGAGGAAATCTCAGCATGAACCTGCAGTAGAAGTTGGCAAGGCCTAGAAAGCTGCAAAGCTCTGTCAGAGTGGTTGGAGATGGCCAATCCTGAATGACTTGGATCTTGGTTGGATCCACATGCACCCCCCGTTCATGAATAATGTATCCCAGATACTGAACCTGGGTCATGCCAAGAGTGCATTTCTCCAAATTGGCCCATAACTTGTGTTGCCGCAGTGTTTGGAGAACCTGTTGGATGTGGTGGAGGTGCTCTTCCCAACTCTGGCTAAAGATCAAGATGTCATCCAAGTATACCACTACAAATGAGTTGGTGAATGGCCAAAAGATGTCATCCATTAGCCTCATGAAGGTTGCAGGAGCATTCGTCAATCCGAAAGGCATAACGAACCATTCGAAAAGGCCCTCCTTCCCTTTGAAGGCAGTCTTCCACACATCAGAGGGTTCAATTGGTACCTGGTGATATCCTTACTTTAAATC
>APFE030805181.1:0-10781 GCA_000404065.3 Pinus taeda
TATATATATATATATTTTATATTTTTATTTAAAACTATACATTTTGTTAGAAATATGTTATCATTGATGGAAAAGGCAAAGACGATGATGGTAGATTGTTAGAATATGTTGCCATTGTCAAAGGCGTTGTTGGCATAACAAGGATGCTGGACAAGTATTGACAAAGATGTTTCCATTAGGTCACTGATGTCACATATGTCAATGGTAATTTATCTAGATCAAAGGTAATGAAATGGAAAAAACATAGAAGATTGCAAGAAGAATTGAGATGAGCACATGTATGGAAAAGGAAATTAATTATGGAGGCATAGAGAATTTGGAGCCATTTCTAGAATAACAGATCACCTCAAGTGAAAAGAATTGTGAAGGTACAAAGAATTTGGAACCATTTCTAGAATAACACATCAACTCAAGTGCACGTGGAACTGACTTCAAAATATTTTTTTAGTGGTATATGGAAGTCTGCTAAAAGCCTCTTAGATTAGAATTTATCACCCATTAAAGTTATTTACCCCAAAATTCAAGGTGTAGAATTAAAGTTGAAACAATGGCTAGTTGTTGACAATTTACCAGTCAGGTATAGTTGGAAGAGTAGTTGAACATAGAGTCGGGAGGACATGACTTAATAGTACAATGGTGAAAACACTTTTATTAACCGATGGTAGAGACCCTTATAACAACTCATCCCAAATGGAGTTTCCCTCAATGGTTCAAAGTCACACAGAAAAGGAATGCGTGGGATGACGTAGTCTTGGGAGGAATTAGTAGTAGTTGTGGGAGTTTGAATGGCAAAGTATAATTATGGGAGGTCCCCATTATAGAACTCACATACGCTGCAATTTCGTGTATGGTATCAAAGTTGTGTACAAAAGGAACAATTGGGATGATGTACTCAGAAAATGTGCATAGTCCACAAAATGGAAGTAAAAGCTCTAATTTATAGAATTTCTCCAGCAGTGCTCCCCATAGTCATGTCACTGTGGAAGGCCTTACTTGAAACTGCTAAGGTATGTGCAAAGGAGACACATACAAGATGATGTAAGGTTAGGCATATCTTGAAGAGTAGTAACATAAGACCAATAGAAAGGCAATTGGGAAGTCACGAAAATTGACGTTGTAATAAGCTTCAATCTAGTGGCTTTTACTATGAAAATTTTAACAAAGAAATTGTTGCAAAACAAATGCCCAAGAATCCCTCTTATATTCATACTCATAATAGAATGTACAGATAAAAGGAAGATGTGTGTGAATATTTTATTGGTTTTAGATGACATCAACATGATGTTAGACTTTGGGAGACATGGCATGCAATTTCGGCATTTTCATGTGATCGAAGGAGCTAAATATGAGTGATAGACGCCACCACTTAGATGGAACCATATGGTAACATATATGATGTAATCATGACATCACTCCAAAAGGTTGTCCTAGAAAGGAATTATAAGGCATGCAAGTGAAGAGCTCCATGCTGACTAGGTTTCGAGTGTATTTGGTAGCTGTAAGACACAGATCACCCCGACTGTTCATTGATTGGCTCACAACATGGAAGTGGTTCCCACAGGGACACATAATATTTTTTCTAAGACCCCGCAAGGTTTCAAGAAAGCATGACAAAGTTTACGCTGAGCTGACAGAGCATCAGGGTGTGGCAACATGTACAAAGGGAGTGCAAGAACCAATGGGAATGGCTTAATTAGAGTAAGGGAAGACCCACAAGGATATGTTATCCAAGATCATAACACAAATAAATATAGAGCTAAGGACAAAAAATAAATTCCAAGACAAGTGCATAGAGAAATTGTAAAATAATATATTCCCTCAGGAATTAAGGTAAAATTGCCACATTGGAGTTATAATTGATGATGTTTTATATACAAAAGCGCATTGGGCCTCTACTAGAGGGATTAAGTATGGATGAGTTGGAAATGAAATTTAGCATAATTTTGGTGGTTAAGGCATATTCAATATTGCATTCAAAATAATATTTGAAGGCTTTTATGTGAATGAGTCGGTATCACTTAAAGTTGGCATTTATGCCACCTTTGGTGTGAAACCACCAAACCGACAACACTAGTAAAAATGGAAATTCTATAAAATTGGAAATTCTGTGCCTAGCCAAATTTAGAAATATCCCTACTAAATTCCATGACTTACCGAAATGAAGGAAAATAATATATTGACTTAGAATTTATTTAAGAAACAAGTAAGCAATGATTGATGACTTTAATAACACATTGAAATGACATAATTGAAGAAGGGAAAAAGGAGAAAAAATAAATATTCATGCAAGCAAAGGGTTAAAGATAACTAAATACCAAAGAACTAAAAATCTCATTCTAAATTCCTCTATAATCACTTCTAAATTTAGAAGGTGTGTGCAACTGTGTTGGTTCTACTGGTGTGAATAATGTTAGTATGCATTAGGGGTGAATAAAATATTAATTTTGATGTTAGAAAGGGGTTTGAGAAGGAAAAAATGAATTACCAAACAATGTTTTAATTCATTCAACAAAGATGTTTTATGGTGAAATTAGTAATTACAAAGGATTGATGTTGTTGGTGTGTTTGGTGATTTAATCAATTCTCATAAATATTTGAATTTGTTTCTATGGTGGGTATGGTGAGTGATTGAAGAGATAAATTTATTTGTTTATGAAATAAAGTGTCCTATTCATATCAGTTTTAAAATGGATGAAATATGGATCAGCAGGGCTCGCAAGTGATAACATGCATTCTAGGGGAAATAGTCCCCTTCAACAGTGGTTGATAAATGAGTAGGGCAATAGTCCCTTATTTTTGTCGATGATAGATGAGGAGGGAAAATAGTCCCTTTCAGTAGTGACTAATAAAGGAGAAGGGGAAGTTTCACCTTTTAGTGAAGGTTGATAAATGAGTAGGGATAGAAGTTCCCTTCTTTAGTAGCCAATTTACCTAGAAGTGAAAGCTTGTGGGGTAATGATGTAATAGAAATTTGAATCTTGTATTTCCCAAAGAAATAAAAGGAATGTTATGTCTTATATATGGCTTTCACATGTGTATGAAAATGTTTATGATGTTATTTTTTACATAACTGAGTTATGATGCTAATTACATGAGTGGTTGATAAAGTTATTGAACAATATAAATTGTCAAGAGTTGTATAGTGTGGTCACACTACTGATTCACCTTCCCCCCTCATTATTATTCTAGTACCCATTGTTTCTAACAATTGGTGTCAAATCCAAGGATCCTTCAGGATCGGTTAAACAACTGGAAGGAAGATCAAGGATCATGGAGAAATAGGACTAGATTTCCTCTCATAGAGTTTCATTTTTGAATGGGTAAAATTATACAACTTAGAAGGTAAGAATGATAATGTTCTTTTAATCTCTTGATTTTAATGTATGGGTATTCGTGGAGAATGGATTAACAGATAATGAGGTTGATGAACAGGTCATGGAGGAAATCTTGAGAGGGTTGTCCATGTCAAATATTTAGAAACTAATCCATTGTAAGATCGCCAAAGAAATATGGAATGAGTCACAGTCCACCTATGATAGAGACATACAAGCTGCATGTGATGTCAAGAGTCTTTCTCTAAAGAATGGATCAACCAAAGTTTCAAAGAGTTTTGAAGATCCCAAATTAGAGGATAATACACCTATATCAAGAGGCTAAGTCATCGATCAACACATAGAGGATACAAATGAGATGTAATCTACAAGTAAGTTGTTTTTGTCGTTGTAGAAAAATAGTCCATTTATCATTTTGTTTCTCAATTGGAAGTACCGGTGAAAGAGAAAGTTGCTCATTTAGTACTAGTGAAGAAAGAAATACCTTAATAGGAATAGTATATTTAGACACTATTCAAGAAGTCGTTGGGTCACCTCTTAGTAGAGAGGTAGATAGAACATCTCATGTGTCAGTAAAAGAATCCATAGAGACAGAAAGAGAATAATATATTAAAGACACTCTGAGTAGAATAAATACTTGTTTTTAATTAAGTAGCTTCTCTACTAAGTTGGAAGACATTGAAGAAAATATTCATTTAAGAAGGAAAATCATATCAAATTTTGAGGAGATCAATAGCCTTAAAACCTCAAATCAAAAACTAGAAGTTTATATAATTATATTAAAAGAGTATTTGTTGAAAATTTAGAATCATGAAAATATCTCTAATGCTTTGGATGAAATTTGAGGTAGACAAAGCCCCCCCATAGATTCGATTTTCATTTTTATTTTTTATTTTTATTTATTTTTACTCAACAAAGATATCAGCAATATCCATCATCATTTTAAGACAAAAAATTGTGGAATGCACAAAAAATCTAATGTAGCAACAAGAAGACAAATAAACTTTCAGAGTTAAATACAAAGGTGTGAAACCACTCACATGTTTTCTTTGTGGAAATGCAGGGCACTTTTCCTCCAAGTTTTGAGAAAGGAAAAATAAGGTGCAACAACAAAGGTGGAATGACCTATATAAACAAGAATTGTGATTTGATCAAAGAAATTTGAACAACTGTGCAGATAGAACCTTTCCCCTCAAAGGAAAAATTATCAGTGGGTCAATAAAACTAAGACAATGAGTATTGGTCCAAGAAGTTGGGTGAGAAGAATATTCGGTAATAATAATTCCTTCCCCCTTCTTGATCAATGTTGAATCCTATGGGTGTGGAACTTATGGGCACAAAGAAACTATGTGAAAACTTGGAAACAATACACTTCGTTTACAGAGCAAGTTGAATAGATGTGTGGATCATGTTGGTAGTGAGAAAGGATAGTCACCTAGGAGTTATTACAACAATCCTAAGAGAGGTAGGTTGAATGGTTCATAGAGGCAACAATTAGCGTATGGTTTTGAATATTATTAGCATAAGATTAGTATATAACAACTTGGAATTCCTATGGTTGATGTATGTCATATAACTAGCAACACAAAAATACTTCAATTAGATAAAAGGAGTAGTCATAGCCCAGACAATTCTCCAAAGTAGTATAGGTGGAAAGCAAGCACATATAGTGAAAATGAAGAGAAATAGATATTTTTAAGATTGAATTTAATTGGTGCTAATAAGTGGAATGGTTAATGTTTTATATGATTAAACTATGGTAGGATGTTTCTCAATCAGCTAAGAGTATCAAATCAACTTAGGAAACCAACTCATGGAGTTTACTAAGTAACACATAAGCATATCCATATGTGGAAGGAAGAGAGAGATAATTTTCTCAAGGGAAGTAGATCCCTTTCTCCTCTTCATTGAAAAGCAGAAGTTGGATTCAAGAGAATCTAGAAAGAATAGATGCAATGAGAATAAAGAAACATGCCAAGTAATGCATCTAAAGGATAATGGAAGTATGCCCTTTTAGCCTCTAGTTTATAAAGTTGAATGAGACTAGTTTTGTTGAGTATTATGGTTGATTTAATGTTTTTTCCAAATTATATTGATAGACTGAGTATAGATGATGATGAAAGAATAGGGATCATGAACGTTTTACAACCAATTCTTGTTTGTCTTGTGCAAGTATGTTTAAATAATTTATAGTGCCAAAGAGTGACCATAACCATAAAGGGAGTGTATTCAAGTAAACATTTTGGTATTAGATTATTCCATTAATGATTGGTATCATAAATTGGTATAGTTGTTTGGTTCTAAAAGATAATCATCGAAGACAAAGGCTAATGGTGTTTATTGCATATTAATGTTGCTTGAATTGTCAAAGTTTATATTTCATATATGTTGAATGGTGTGGTTATTATGATTCCTTAAGATTACTCCAATTAGTAATTAGGATCAAACATCAAATTTGTGGTGAAAAGAGCATGATAACAATGGAACAACCCTTAGTCATAAATTGTTCAACATTTGGTATCAATGGTATCAATTAAACTATTTGTATCTTGATATAAAAGGTATTAACACTTGGTATCAAGTATTAACAATCAATATCAAGTGTCATTAAACTTTTTTCAGAGCGTTGTAATCATATTATTAGTAGGTGATTGTCAATCCAAGTGTTTTTGAAATAGTCTTGATTAACATGCTTATTTTCATGTTTAGTATAATTTAATGCAGTGATTCTACTGCCATTAGAAGTTTTCCAAGTAAAGTATATGTCGCGCAGTTGGTTTAAGCATACATTGTTGAGAGCCCCTTTATATTTGTCATATAAGCACATCTAAGTGGCATAGGTTGTTGTTTATTATTTGATAAGACAATGGTGATGGTCATGGATAAGATAGATTGTTGTTATTTCTAGAGGTCATGTGTATGTGTATAGGGAGGAACTATTATGAATGAATCCTAGCTGAGAAAACCAATAGGAATGATTTTTCTCCTTGCTCAGTTGGATACGTATGTGTTATTTTAGAAAGAAATCCCTCTTGACTACTTGAGGATGAGATTGGGAGTAATTAATCCTCTCCTTTCAACTCAATATTCTCCATAGGGAAGAAAGGAAGCTACTTAGATCAACTCAAAGATATCTAAAGTTATCAGCGTAAGAAGAAGTATTTTATAGGCCTACATGATCAACAAGATAGGGGGAGTTTGTTAATAAGGGGACAATGTTAGTATATTTTCCATTGATCTCAAGGGGGGAGAAGTATATCAAATAAAACGAAAGAGGGAGGAGATGAACCAAACTAAAACAAAAAAAGGGAGAAGTACATTACAGTAAATGTACATAAAGGATAAGTGCATCATAGGGGGAGAAACATCTACAAAGAATAAGAGAAGAAAAGGAAAGTACACTTATCTTTACTTGATTACTGGTGATGTGTTTTTGTTTGTTTAAAGTGTTTCCACAAATGTGAAAGTGGGATATTGTTAGAAATATGTTTTCATTGGTTGCAAAGGAAGAGAATATGATGGGTAGACTGTTAGAAAATGTTGTCATTGTAAAAGATGTTGTTGGCATATGAGGGAGGTTTATATCACACGTGTCAATGGAGGTTTATTTAGATAGAGCTAATGAAATGGAAAAATAAGAGAATATTGGAAGAAGAATGAATATGACCACATGTATGGAAAAGGAAAATAATTATTAAGGTGTAGAGACTTTAGAGCCATTTATAAATTAGAAAACAACCTCAAAAGCAAGTGGAACCCACTTAGATGGATAGAGCTCTCAAAGATATCTATAGTTGTTTATGGATGTCTGCTAAAATCCTCCTAGATTGCAAGTTATTTCCCGTCAAATTTATGTACCCCAAAACTCAACTACATATTTAAAGTTGAAACGTCTAGTTCTTGTAGTTTAGTAGTCGACATAGTTGGAAGAAAAACTAAGCTCAAATATGAGAGAATTTGGTCTAACAATTCAATGGTGAATTTTTTTTATTGGCCAATCGTGGAGATCCTTATAACAACTCATTTTGGAAATATTTTTCCCAGATGCTTCAAATTTTCACACAAAGGGAATGTTCGGGATGACTTAAACTTGGGAGGATTTAGTAGCGATTACATGAATTTAATTGGTGGAGTATAATTGTAGGAATACCCACTATATAGATCACCTTCGGGGAAGTTCCCTTGATGTTATTATAGATACACGTAAAGGGAACAACCAAGATGACATAAGCCTAGGTGGGGTGGGCAGTCCACACAACAACGGAAAAAGATCTCATCGGTAGAAGTTCTATAGTGGTCATCACGAGATCCATGTCAGTAGAGGAGGCATTCCATGGAAATTCTAAGCCATGTGTAAAGAAGGGGAAGTCGGGATGATCTAAGATCAGGCAGACATGGTAGATCAATAACATTGGACCAATAGAAAGGTAGTAGGGTAGTCAATGTTGTAAAGCTTGAATCCAATGGTTTTTTCTTTGAAAAATATAATAAAGAAAATGTTGTAAAATGAAGGCCTAGGAACCCTTCTTCCCTCTACACTCAAAATAACATGCAAAAATCAAAGGAATACGTGCGACAATATTTTATCAATTTGAGATGATGTCAGTATGAAGTAAGACCTAGGGACACATGACATACCTTTTTAATTCTTTTCAGATAGTTAGAGGGGCCAAATATGAGTGACACGTGTCACCATTCAAATGGTACCACGCAGAAGTAGTGACATCAGAATGACATCACCCCAGAAGATTTTCCTTAGATTGAATTATAAGGGGTGCGTACGAAGATCTCTCAACTCACTGGGCACTGGGTGTATGTGGAATTTGTTAGAGACAGATCACCTTGATTATTCATTGATTAGTTCATAGTTCGGTAGTGGTTCCCACCATGACACATCATCCTATCTTCCAAACACAAAAAGGTTTCAAGTGAGTGCAATAGAGGATGCGCCGAGCTGATAAAGGACTGGGAGATGGTGGCGTGTATAAAGTGGAGCACTAGGACCAATGGTAATGATACATGTAGACGAATGGTGGACCTGCATGGACACATAATCCTAGATTTTACTTAAAATAGAAATAGTGTAGGGGACCAAACTTAAATACTAAGAAAAGAGCATGGAGAAATTTTAAAATGAAATAATCTCTCAGGGCTTAAGGGAAAATGGGCCCAATGGAGTTATAATTAGCAGTGCTTTATTTATGAAAAACACTTTAATCCTATGCTAAAGGGAAAATTAGTGCTTAATCCATATTAAATACAGTACTAAAATTAATGTTTGAAGGCTTTTGCCTGAATGGATAAAAAACACTCAAATTTTGCATTTACACCATATTTTGTGCAAAACCACCAAACTGACAACACTAATAAAACCAAAAATCAAGGCATGAATGCGTTGGAGCTGAAAATAGTGGAATGGATAGACTTGGACATAGATTGGATAAAATGGCTAAATTTGGTAGTCAACCAGATTTAGAAAAATCCACGCTATATCGTATAACTCACCAGAATGGAGGAAAACAATAGTTCAACTCAAGATTTCTTGAAGATACATGCAAGAAATCATTGATGAATTGAACAACACATTTAGAGGACCTAGTTAAAGCAAGACATAAATAAAATATAAATACTCTCTTCATGGCCCAAAATTTACTCGTAACCTTATCCACTGTCTTCCAAATAGTTCCATGAGTTCCTTTTCCGAACTCCTCAACAATAACATAATGATCCATGGCACTATTAAATTAGAAAAAATTAACAATCACCTTCTCTTCTCGCTAATTATTAGACTGATGTACCAACTTTGCTAAGAGTTTTCACCTTTCCCTTATCTGTTACTATCGATTCAATCAATGTTTAGATCAATTTGGGAATGAAATATGATAAAAAGAAGAAGAAGTCATGTTTTAATATGCTTCCCTGGGGTTATGGTGGGCTTTTGTATTATTTTCTAAGGCTTTGGGATGATGTGTAAATTACCAGAAAGTTTCAAGTGATTGCAATAGAGGATGCTTCGAGCTGATAAAGGATTGGGAGATGGTGGCATGTATAAAGTGGAGCACTGGGACTAATGGGAATGACACATGTAGACGAATGGTGGAACTGCATGGACACATAATCCTAGATTGTACTTAAAAGAGAAATAGTGTAGGGGACCAAACTTAAATACTAAGACAAGAGCATGTAGAAATTTTAAAATGAAATAATCTCTCGGGGCTTAACGGAAAATGGTCCCAATGGAGTTATAATTAGCAGTGCTTTATTTATGAAAAACACTTTGGTCCTATGCTAAATGGATAATTGGTGCTTAATCCATATTAAATAGAGTACTAAAATTAATGTTTGAAGGCTTTTGTCTGAATGGATAAAAAACACTCAAAGTTTGCATTTACACCATATTTTGTATGAAACCACCAAACTGACAACACTACTAAAACCAAAAATCAAGGCATGAATGAGTTGGAGCTGCAAATAGTGGAATGGATAGAATTGGATATAGATTGGATAAAATGGCTAAATTTGGTAGTCAACCAGATTTAGAAAAATCCATGCTAAATCGTATAACTCACCAGAATGGAGGAAAACAATAGTTCAACTCAAAATTTCTTGAAGATACATGCAAGAAATTATTGATGAATTGAACAACACATTTAGAAGACCTAGTTAAAGCAGGACATAAATAAAATACAAATACTCTCTTCGTGGCCCAAAATTTACTCATGACCTTATCCATTGTCTTCAAAACGGTTGCATGAGTTCCTTTTCCCAACTCCTCAACAATAACATAATGATTCATGGCACTATTAAATTAGAAAAAATTAACAATCACCTTCTTTTCTCACTAATTATTAGACTGATGTTCCAACTTTGATAAGAGTTTTCACCTTACCCTTATCTGCTACTATTGATTCGATCAATGTTTAGATTAATTTGGGAATGGCATATGATAAAAGGAAGAACGAGTCATGTTTTAATATGCTTCCCTGGGGTTATGGTGGGCTTTTGTATTATTTTCTAAGGCTTTGGGATGACGTGTAAATTATTAAATCGTGAATATCATATCATCCGTATGGTTTTACTCAATCTTGAATAACATAACATCGTGGTTCTACCAAATCCTTGGAGGATTATTTGGTGGGTCCACTTAAAAGTTTAATATAGCAAACATGATAGAAATATTTCTAAAATATCCTTTTTTTTATGAAAACATAGGAATTATATATGCTTAAAAAAAGGTTGTATACCCATCCTTCGGCTATACTAGTGAAATAGTGGTATTTTGTGTCCTTTTCTAAGACTCTCGAACAATATGTAAAGTATTAAATTATTAATAACTGCAGTGGTTGTAGTTTTTCCCCAACTATCAAAGGAATTTTGGAGCATACTTTTGGTGTGTCCACTAAAAAGTTAGATATAATGAAGATAGTA
Organism: Pinus taeda; assembly: GCA_000404065.3. Classification (NCBI taxonomy): domain Eukaryota; kingdom Viridiplantae; phylum Streptophyta; class Pinopsida; order Pinales; family Pinaceae; genus Pinus; species Pinus taeda. The sequence continues at coordinate 10,761 of APFE030805181.1, forward strand.
CAATTGTTTGAAGAATAATTT
>APFE030805185.1:12344-35933 GCA_000404065.3 Pinus taeda
AAACAAAACAAAACTATTTCAAAAACTTCATATTGAATAATTTTATATTAGTTTACCAGTCGTTAAATCCCGTAGTTATATTTAAATCTCAGAGTTATAATGATAGTAGTACTCAATAAAAAAATTATTTTAAAAATTTTAACGACTGATTGAGACATGCACTAGACTGTTTTCCCATTGCTTCAACACGATGCATCACCTTGGAAGTCCTACTTTTCCCATGTTTTAAATTTCGACCTAGAAACAATCATCTTTTAATCATATTGAAACCTATAAACCTTGGTGGATAGTAGTTTCAGGCTTGTAAATCCAAACATATGCTTCTGTTGGTATGGAATTCTCACATCCTCTACAGGTCCGTATATCTTGAAAGGGGCAACAATAGATTTTTTTAAGATATTTGTATGCTCGGGACCTGCACCTGGTGTCAATTACTAACCAGCACAAGCATGTCATGTCATGTCATTGGTAGGACATAGAACCCTGGTAAAACCATATTAACTACCCCTTCCACCCACCAAGAAAGCCGCACTGGATAATATAATACAAACTGATAGTACATACCTGAAATAGTTGGAAACATCCTCCTCTGTGAAGGTGCTTTCAGCAGGAAATGCCATGTAAATTTGACACGATCTAGAGCTGACACCACTCAAAAAGTAGAGATCTCGTTCACTTGGCCTATAAGTTGTGAACCTGTTAGCATCCTCTGCTAACACAATGGCGTGCTGAGCATGAGGCCTATCAATGAGGCTTACTGTATTCTTCAAGCGTGCTATTAGATTTGTCAAGTTGTATCCTACTTTCCCATGCCTTTGGCTCTCAGTCAAGTATCCCTCGGCTTGCAGGGTTTCCCCAAATCTCTCATAATAGAGTTGAGGTAGGGAAGCAATGGAAACAGGGGCCCGTCTTCCTCTCAATAATTCTTGAATTTCTAACTCTAATCTCTCAAATGATTCCACAAAGAAAGCTTCTTCGAAGTGGGGATCCAAGGGAATTGAACTCGAGATGTTGTCAGAGCATGAATAACTATGAGTAAAACGACAGTTGGAGCCATGCTTGCAATATCCCCTGGCAAAATGCAGGCATGGTTTCCAAGAAACTGGCTCACAGCTTACAGAAACGTCTGTCATGGAATAAGATCGCTTGTGATTCAATCCTGTCTTGCTTCCATTCAAGAAAGAGAGCATCTCTGTATAGACATGACTATCATTTGGTAGGTTGTAGGAATCAAGATTCTCAGTGGGATAGAAGAGATAATCTTGGAGCTGACAATTATCCCTGAGGTTCAGTAACTAGTCATGATAGTCTGAAAATTTGTGATCATTGGGTAAGCTTTGCTGGCAGCTCAAATTGATAAATTCGATGTGCTCATCAGTTACAAAACAGTTTGGATTCAAGACTTCATGATGGGTGAACAATGTTGAATCCTGTTGTTGCTCATGTGGAATGTGAGTTCCCCCATGAAAGAGATTGGGTGTTGGAGAAGAGAATGAGTGAGACAACAAATTAGAAAGCTGAGTGTAGCGCAGAGGTGACTGAAGAGGGGACAGAGATGATAAACCAAGCTCTGTCTTGGCCTTGGAAATCATGGACTGTAAGAGTGTATTAGGCCCAAATTCCAGGCGAATCATTTCTTGATCTCCCAGTTTTGATATGCCCACAATCCTTCCGGTAATTTGTTAGCCCAATCCTTTATGTGCATATTTACCATTTTTGTGAGGATGGACTCAATCACCTTATTCGTGGACTCCACCTGAACATTTTCTTGCGGGTGATACAGTGTAGATTTCCTATGCCGTATTTTGTACTGCTCCATCACACCCTGTACCAGATTAGAAATAAACTGCGGTTCATTGTCAGAAACAATTTCTCTAAGCACACCAAATCTAGTAAATATTTTAGTAAAATAAAATAAACAACAACTCTTTCAATAGCAAAAGAAATAGCTTTAGCTTGTACCCATTTTGTTCCAAAAACTGTACAAACCAAAATATGTTTTTATTTGATGATGTTGGATTTATTGGTCCTACGAAACCAATGGCCCATTTTTCAAAAGGCTTAATCATAGCCTGAGGACATAAACTCATTTCATAGGTTTGATTAGGCTAGCAAACTCGTTGACAGCTATCACACCGCTTGACATATTGTTTGGAGTCCTTAAACAATGAAGGCCAAAAATAGCCAGCTCGTAACACTTTGTATGCAGTCCGCTTATCGGCGAAGTGACCCTTGCAAGGTTCATCATGGGAATATTTTAAAATATCAAACAATTCTTCCTCTCTTACACATCTACGAATAATGAGATCTGCTCTGGTGTAAAAGAGGTCTCCTTGGATGCAAGAATATGCAACATTTTTGTGTATGATATTCCTCTTTTCACAAGCGGTTAAGTGAGGTGGTAATTTTCCAATGTCTAAATACTTAGCTATATTAGTAAACCATGGGGATTTTCTTGACACAACAAAAATATGTTCATTAGGAAAATCATCATCAAAAAGAATTACTTCACCAAGATTATTTAACCTTGAAAGATATTCTGCTACTACATTTGGTTTTACTAGTCTATCAACAATATTAATATTAAATTCATGTAACAATAGTAAGCACCTAATCACTCTACCACTAGCTAATGGTTTATTCATCAAATATCTTATTGTGGAATCATCAGTATGCACAAAGACTTCATATCCTGTACTATAATGTCTGAATTTATTAATGGAAAAAATTACAACTAAAAACTCTTTCTCAGTAACTGTATAATTGAGTTCGGTGGGTGACAAGTTTTTACTAATGAAATAAATAACAAAATATTGTTTGTATTCTTCTTATCCTAAAGCTACACCAATAGTAGTATCTGAGATATCAGAGAAAATATGAAATGGTAGGGACTAGTTTGATCCTCTCAAAACTGGGGCATGGACTAATTTTTCTTTCAATGTCTCAAAGGACTATTGGCAATCTGTGGTCCAAGAAAACTCACTATCCTTAGCCAAAATTCAGAAAATGGGGGTAGCTATCCTTGATAAATTCTCAATGAATCTCCTAGAGTAGCCCGCATGTCCTAGAAAACCTCTCACTTCCCTTTGACTTTTGGGTATAGGGAGACTGAAAATGACTTCTATTTTTGCATGGTCAACCTGGATACCTTTTTAGGAAACAAGATGGCCAAGAACCACCCCCACCTTGCACATTAATATTCATTTCTTGTCACTCAAGGCGAGATGAGCTTCTTGGCAGCAAAGAAGCACTTTTTCTAGATTATTGAGGGCTTCCTAAAATGAATCACCAAACATAGAGAAGTCATCCATATAGATTTCTACACACTCAAGGTCAACAAAAATAGCCCAGGATGCCCTTTGAAAGGTAGTCGGGCATTACATAGCCCAAAGGGAATCACTCAGTAAGAAAATGTACCCCATGGACATGTAAAAGTGGTTTTGTCTTGATCCTCAGGTGCTATTTGTATCTGGTTATATCCACTAAATCCATCTAGAAAGGAAAAGTACTTCTTACCAGTAAGGGTGTCGAGTACATGATTGATGAAAGGAAGGGGGAAGTAATATTTAAGAGTGGATTTGTTAAATTCTTTGTAGTCAATACAAATGCGCCATCTCCCATCTTTTTTCGAGACTAATACTAATGGAGAGACCCACTGGCTGTCAGAAATGGGATAGATAAAATCAACATCTAATATTTTTTGCAATTCTTCCTTTACAACGTCTCTTAGAGCTAGGTTCATTTCACTTTGGGGTTGTTGGACAGGTTGGGCTCCATCCTGAATATAAATATGGTGTGTACAAGTTTCAGGAGGGATGCCTTTCATATCTTCATAACCCCATGCAAAGGCATCAAGATGGTTTCACAACAAATTGACAAGTTGTTCTTGCAGCGAAGGATCCAAGTCCGAACTGAGATACAGGATTTACCTACACTAATCTCAAAAATAGTGGTATCAACCTCAAGAGTACAAAAAGGTGTCACTAGAGATGGTGGTGATGGAGGTAGAGAGTCATATATTTCCTGAAAATCTAGACTAAAAATCTGACTCAATGACTCAAAATTAGGCATGGTGTCTAGATTTTTCACGAAGTCTTGAATCTCACCCTCCTGCAAGGACTGAGTGTTCTGATGTATCAAGGAAACAGAATGAGTCTCCTCATCACTACTGTAGTCTGACCATAAAGTGTATCGAAGTTGTTGAATCGATCTAGTGGGTGGATACAAGATGACCTTCTTCTTGGAATCTCCATGGGAAATATACATATCACTAGATTGACATCTGATATAAGCATCTATCATAGCAAGCCATGGTCATCCCAGGCTCAAGGGATGTACTCCCACATGATTCTTTGGCTAAAGCAAAATGAATCTGTGGGATATTCCTAAGAGTCCAGGGAAACAACCACATCATCCAACACCCCTTCTAACTTGATTTTAGATCTATATGCTAGTTCAAGCACAATGGGAGTAGGACGAATATGGACTAATCCAAGTTGATCATGGTTTGCTTGGTCATAACATTAATGGCTTCCCCTAGGTCTATAAGTACATTGGAGACAAGGACATCACATATCTAAACAGACACAATAGGGTTTCTGAGGTGGCTATAATTTTCCATGTGCATACACCTCGTCATTAACTGTGCTGCCCTACCAACAAATTGAATAGTTTGATGTTCCAATCTTCTCCTTCTTGGCTTCTTGAGACAAAGTTTCCTAATGATTTTTTTACAAATGGGGATCTCTTTAATAGCTTGAAGCAAAGGTACCCTTATGAAAAGGTTCCTAAGCTCAGAAGCTAGGCTAGACTCAGGAATGGGGTGTTTCTTCTCCATGACTAAACTCTCTGGATAGGGAGGTCGATTGGAAGAAGATGGCAAGGGATTATAAGGTACAGGGATACGTTGAATGGTCTCATGTTCTTCAGAATGGTCAGAAGTTTCCTCCCCTCCTTTCTCATTGATAATCACCATAGGCTGCTTTTTATTTTTCGAGGTTACTACTTTCCCTACTCTCAATTGGAGATCATTGACTCCAACTAGCATAAACTGATATCTGGATGAAGAAAGTGGGTTCATATAATGGATCATTTGTATCGATTTATTATTGGTGTTGAGTAAAGGTTGAACAGGTAGCTGAGAAGGTTGAAACGGTGGAGGTAAAGGTAATGGTGGCATAGGTTGACTCAACTGAGGTAATGATGGTTATGGCATTAGGTAAGGGGCATATGTAGGAGGGTATGATTGTATAGGTGCATGATAGGAATGATGCGAATGATGTGAATGGCTTTTCCCTCTCCATCCTTGTTGCCAATATTGGAAGGGTTGTCCATATTGATATTGGTTCCCATGCTACCAATGTTGAGAGTGACCAGTGTTAGGATATGAATATGAGTGTGCATTATAACCAAAAAAATGTGGTGGATGTTCAGGAACCATAACTGCACTTACCTAAAACCAATTTCTTCATGCTCCCATAGCATGTAGTGATTCGGCTTCAGGTTGTCCTCCTTCAAGTACAACTTTAAGCCCTAGTATGGAGGGACATTTTTCTGTAGCATGGTTATCTGCACAAATTGCACATTTATTAGTTTCTTTAATATCGAGAGGACATTCTATGAAAGGATGCTTTCTTTCACATCTTGGAGAGAAAATAAACAATGACTCTTTCTCTTCTACAAGTTTTTGGTGAAACTTCAAAGAGTCTATTTGTTTACTAACAATATTCATTATTTCAATTTTCATATTGTCCATTTTGTTTTCTAATACAATATTCATAGCATCAGTAGATTCAGTTTTCTTATTTCTATTATGAATTCCTTTACCGGATCTATATTGGTTCCTCGAGAATTTCCTTCACAAGTCATAGATCTCATCAAAAGGTTTTTGAATAATATCCCCTTGTCCTAACATATTGAGATTGTTCCTAGCATCATGAGTAATCCCACGTAAGAACAAGGTTCTAATGGTACTTCAAATTTGTGCTTTGACCTTTGGAGGATGTACAAGAATCTCTCCAAGTAGTCGTCTAGCATCTCATCATCATTTTGCACAATAGTAAAGATTTCATCTTGAATATCTCTAGTTTTACAATCTTCCTGATATTTCAATAAAAACACTCTCTTCATTTTCACCCAAGAATTTATAGTGTTTCCTCCTAGTCCCATGAACCAGCAGAGTGCTACATCCTTGACAGTTGTAGGAAAAAACTTTAACTTCTGTGCATCAGATGAATAATCATAGCTTCTACACAAAATATAAACTCAAATAATAAAGAGTCTAGGTCTTCATGTACCTTACCATAGAAATGATGAAGAGCTGATGGTGATATATTTTTCATTTGTACTTGTGTATTAGGATTCATAATCGGGAATTTGAAAGTGAATTGTTCCTCATTTACCTAATTTTCACCACTTCCTTCTGCATGGACTTCCTAATGTTCCATTGTTGTTCTTCCATATGAACTGATCTCAACAGGCTGAGAAGGCAGACTATGGATTCCAGTAGTCCCCTTCTTCCCCTTTATGGGTTGTGTCACCCCTGGGCCACTGCTACCAGAGCCCAAGTGGATTGTTCTTGCGTGATGAATCTGAGTTTGTTTAGACTTTATTCCTGCAAAAGAAGGCCCAATATGAGATTTGGTTTTAGATTTGTCAGTATTTCTTTGGCCCCTAGTGGGCTTCATACCCCTACCTCTTTTAGGCATTCATTTCAAAAATATGACAAAATGAAATTCAAATAAAAACTACAATTTTCAAAAAAATAAATCAACACCTATAAATTCCTTCAAACAATAGAAGCACGCTGCAAAAAAAATAATAGTAGACTCACGCCTATTGAAAAAAAATGGAAAATTCTTACCAATTCAAATTGCCTCCCTAGATACAGTGCGAAAATGTTGGGTGTAGGAATTGCGCTTAAGCAAACTCCTCAGCACTTAATTGTCAACTAGAGGGTTTTGTAAACATAGAGATGAAGCACAGGCAATGCCAGAAGTGGTATGAAATTTTCCTATTCACAGTCTTAATTCTTAAAGGAAAAGTTTGCAGAATCATATAGAAAATAATCTTAAAGGTGATTGATACCAAAGCAACTCTAGTGCTAGAATGTAGAAGAACAATTTGCAAGTAAATCAAGTAAAGGAGTTTTCACTCAACTAGAAGAAATCTTAAATGCTAGAATGAAATGCTATGTTTATCTTCATATAGATGGCTAATAGTCTAACAAGTAGGCCCTTCTAGAGTTTTGTTTTCCTCTTGATCTTTCTTCTACACAAATAACTTGTTCTTGTACTATTACAATCTGCTTGCACTAGTCCAGGTACAGTGCCTTTGTGTAAAAGTATATTTTTCCTCTCTTACTGAAGATTTATGTTTTTCTGGAGGTGCTCTAAGCCTTAGGGCTTAGAGCACTCTATTTCCGTGAAAAGAGACCAACTCTTGCACTGAGGCAGAGTTTCCTTCACAAACTTTCCAATTTACTTTCAAAAATATTGAAAGACGTGCTGAAAAGAATTACAATTGCAAAAAAAATTCAAAGATAAATTATCTATGGAAAAGAAATGCTTTAATTAATTAAATCTTGCAATGGACATAAATTTCATGAAATGAAAGCAACTCAAAGTAATCAAAGAGTAGTCTAAGTGATCTACATGTATCAGCTAGCTTCGGCAATCCATTGAAAATGTTATGTTCTTGGTCCATAAGTCATAAAATGCAAGTATAAAGTGTCTAATAAATTCATGTAATCGTTCTCAAATCCTTTAGAAGTGCACTCTTAATGTTAAGGATGATTACTGAAACTAATAATATATTTTCTTGCAAAAACAACTTAAAATGGTAAACAATAAGAGAAATGCAATATTTGCTGTGAAAGAAATAACTAAATCAGAACTGGTACAGGAAGAGGCTTCCTACATGATCTGAGTGGAAGCAAACCGTGACCAAAATTGTGAGTAAAGAAATGCAAGAAAGGAATTACAAGAAAGAAATAAACTCAATCAACTTCCAAGCCACGAATTTGCTCACACTTTACTACAAAATAGATTTAAATCAGAACTTCAGAAGTAAATATAAAAATTGTTTACACCACACAACTGAAAAGGGAAATATTCACATAGTCTTTCCAAATGATGAAAGAACAAGGGTAAGTGAGCTGGGTTGGTTGGGCCCTAGCCAACCATCTCATTTCCTGTTTAAGAAACGAGATGATTCAGCACTCAAGTACGCATGAAAGATATATTAAACACATCGTATGAATAACATGGCGAGTTCCTTGTATTACTTGACCAACAAATATAAATAGTAGTGTGAGTCCATCCCAGAGCCGAGGGTGATATCAAATTACATAGAAAATAAAATTATAGCCTAAGGATCGCTAGCTAGTTCTACCTATAATCTATATTTTATAAATTCTTTTGGCCTTAGTCATATTCCACTAATTACTATCATTTTCCTATTCAAGCCTTTCAACCGAATGGACTAGCAACCAAACATTAAAAAATCATCTATTAGTTATAATAGAACATGTACTTCGCTAGCCGTAGACCATCCTTGGCAAATATCCCTAACTGTGCACCATCGATATCCATCCTCAATTAATCAGCAACCAAACTCGGAGTCATGGATCAAAACGTCCACATGGAAAGGTTCAGCTCATGAAAACTCGAAACAATCATCATTGGTGGTTCAGGAATGTGCCTACACAGATCATGCTAACTCATAATTAACACTTAGTTTCTCAATTGCTTCTGGGAAATTAAGATAAGTTACAAGAGGTTTTTAATAGGCATGAAATCTTTGTAAAAATAATTAATAACTCACTTTAATAAATCATAATGTAAGATACAAAGCATATGCAGGAATAGGTAGTTACCTTGGACTAGTGGAGGAAAGAGAGGTTTAAGTAGAGATAGAAAAGAGGTTAATGTTTATAGAAATGGGGTAAAAATAGAGAAATTTGGGACACCAGCAGTCACTGAATTGCGCAATTTCTTGGGCAAGCAATCACTGTCCTCCATAAATACGCAAAACAGTCTTGGAGGCCAGTGTTGGGCAAAAATGTGCATTTTTTGAGAGGAAGGCAAAGACTTCCTTCCCCAGATTGCACAATGCAGCCCTAGTGAAGGTAGAGTTTGGGCCAAGGCTGACCTGATTCACTAACGGCAACTGAGATAAAATCAGATAGTGAATGCATGGTGGCACTAAGTGATAGCAAAAGTGAATGACAGTGCATGCAAGACATGAATGAAAGATTCAACAAATTGATCAACACGCATGTGGGTGGAGAAATTCGCCGGTTGGGCAAACATTTGTGCAAAACAATTTCATGCAGGAAAAAATGGTGAGATAGCAACAAAAATGAAATAGATATAGGACAAGCTAGTATGCATGTAAACAACAACAAACATTCAAAGAAATCAAGAAAACATCACTCATACAAGCGAATACACAAAAAAGTGACAGAAATTCCAAAAAAGACAAGTTGAGACCACTTAACCGTGAATAGCTGAACTGGATGTGTTGTGGGATGTCATAGCTCTAAGATCGAAGTGAAAGACTGAGCTCTGATGTGTCGAATAAATAATTTTGGGCTCATGACACGCATGCCACAAATCTAGCAAAAAGTGACACTTGGAGGGAAACTTCTAAAACAACTTTACATGTAAACCCTGGCTGCTAAAAATAGCTCCCTGAATCTTGGGATGCCTTTTGCATGTTTCCTTTTGCTATTATGGGAGGAGCAAATCATGCATGCATGCAAGTCAAGCTTCCTTGGTCCCGAATGGAACTCGTCAATCGAACTCCTCATGCATGCAACTGCCCAACTGCTTGAGAAAAATGTGCATTCTTGGCTAGGAGCTGGCTGAATTCTTAGGAGGTTTGCAAAATTTTTGGGCAAAGGAGCTGACTGCTGCCCAAGTTTGTGAAAATTTGAAGCTTAGTAGCCCTACTGGGGAAATTTGTGCAATTTCTTCTAGGACTATTGGCTGGAAAAATTGTGCAATTCTAGAGCCCAACAAGCTGCCAGATAGAGTTGCACAATTTATGGAGGGAAGACTAGTTTCCCTTCAGAAATGAGCAATTTTCTTGGGGATGATGCTCAGTCTACAGATAGACCAAGTCTGGGTGAACAACTTGTGAGCGGAATACATCAAGTTGTGCTCAACAGGTTGTCTTTGTGCATAAAAAAGATTGAAGCTTGTGTACCTGATGAAGCAAGACAAGGTGTTGTGAAAGGTTAGTAGGGAGGCTACAAAATGAGCTAAGGAAAAATTTGGAGGGTGGTTGTAGCCGCTACAACACTTGGCAACACAATGGTAGAACTCCAACTCTCCGAATGGACCTTGTTCGTGAAAAACAAGTCTACCTCCAGAAGTGTTGTTCAGTTCTCAGCTCATGTTGGCTTCACAGTAGCTTGATTGTAAGATGTAGCATTTGCCAAAATATTGGTCGATTGACACACATTCGAAGCCAAGGCAACACAGTTGTTTCGATTGGGGTTGAGGGGTATATTAATTCACAAGAAGTATAGTCGTTAGAGTCTTAGTTTCATCTCTGGTGTTGCTTCACTATCAGTAGGCCTGGATAGTATCCCAATGGAGTCACATAGGAACGCAAGCATGGATACACTTCCAACGAGCCTGGTCAGTACCCTAGCAGAGTTACTTACATCACCTCCCTATGCAGGAAGCCTTTCTCTTCTTTCACCTTATTCATTTTTCATTTTTAATCTTTTGACTTTCCATTATTTTTTATTTTTCATTTTTTCAATTGTGCATAGAATTTATTCATTTCAGAGGTGTAAGTAGTTTATTATATTTCTAACATGCCTATTAAGGTTTTTCCCCTCATCTTATTCTACTTAACTGAGCTGACAAGGATTAACCCAAAAACAACCAACTAGAGAAGGTGACACTAGTTGGTGCACAAGCATTTGTGTTTTCACCAAGGTTCACTTTTAACAATACATATTTTCCTTCGACGTATCATGGACTAAAAGTAACAATTTCATGATACAAAGGCAAGATGACAGATAACCAAGTAGCAATAGTTGTACAATCCCTCTTATATTTCACCCAGCTCACTTCAAGAGTTATACATGGTTTCATGTATAACTAGCCTACGAACGAAACAAATTAACTAACAAACGTTAAAGAAAAGCAAAAGAAGAAGAAAAAGTGAAAGAAAAGCAAGTAAGAAAACAAACAAACAAGAAAACAAAGTGAAAAAAAACAAGCATGCAATTAGACTGACTGAAAGCAAACACTACTCCTACTCCTACACTGAGGGTGCATGGGCATGATCATGTAAAGTGATATTCCCAATGCAACCAATGGTGCATTGGTAGACCCATTTTGATGAAGGCTTGGTCTACGAGCAACCCAGTTGTGCGAACCAACAAGCAAAAAAGATATAACAATGAAGACAACCACACTTCGTGTCTGACAATGCCCACAAGACATAAGTGAGTGCAATTGCATGACAAGTAGTCTGTGGACTTATCATGGTGTTGTGTGACACTGCGTGTAGCTTTGAAGCATAAGCACACTCTTGATGGAGACATGCAAGAAAACGAATGAAATAAGGATAACCTGCATTACGCACGAGTGCTTGCAATGCAAGATTCCTCCAATGCATGAGCAATGGGGTCGTGCAATTCAAGTGGAGGAAGTGTGATCTGTGTGTGAGATGGATCTTCAATGCATACAGATGAGTGATGAGGAGCCTTGGGTGATTAAACAATTTCTTGATTAGAAGTGAGACTAACCCCAAGAGAGCAAGGGCCTGGCATAACCATCATTTCAGGTTGAAGTGCCTCAACAGTGTTGGGTGTTTCAACTTCATCATCAAGTAATCATAAATTGGTGGCTTCGAAAGATCAACTGTGATAAAGTGATGATCGTGATCAAATATGGAAACAAATGGATCACAACTGCCACGATCAGAAAAATCAATGATTTCATCGGCAACCTCGTGATTAGACGAATCAAATAGAGAGGAATATGAAAAGTGGACAAACTCATCTTCTGTGTTTCCGGAAAAAACAGATGAAAAATCAAGCAGATTTTCAATGAATAGCTTATCCTCCCCATTTTTGAATGATGGATCACCATCTGGTGAGTCCTACGAGTGGTCAACAATGGATGCATCCATGGATGAAGACACACATGTGAAATCATGGATGGTAGGTCACCAAAGATGTTAGGAAAGAACGGAGGGGGCTTAGATTGAAGGAAGTCATCCCTCGTTGAGTGTTGATGTTCAAGCCCCCACTCATACTCTTCATGAATGACAACACATGGTGGTTGCACAACACCAAGTCCGTCAATGGGTTGTTTCTCATTCACAACAGGTGAAGAGCCCAGAATGAACGAACAAAAGACAACATCATCTAGAGGAACACTCGAGTGCGAAGATGGAGGTCGTAGAATAGAATGCATATGATAACTCAAAAGGCTCACAACCAAATCTACCTGAAAATTGAGTAAGTGATGTTTGGAGAATGTGAAGTATGAACAGGTGTGTCAGCATGATCCTCAACATCACTTGGCAGTAGTGGAGCTATTGAATGGGAGGAAGACAGACAATTAGTGGAGACAGTGACCGCATCCACATGAGATTGCATAGCTCCATCAATGAATAATGTTGATCAAGGCTTGATCTCAAGGTTCTTCATGGGACGGGCATATTTTTGAAGGAAATACTTGAACCGGTCCCAAAGATAAGAAAATTTCATCTGTCTCCTTGGAGCTTAAAACTGCAAGTCACAAAAGCACTTCCAAAAATAAATAACTGATTCATGCAGAGCCTTTTGTTGTTGTACCAGTTTTCATTTAAGATGGTCTGGATCAAAATGATAGAATGTGTCTTCAATGAGATCACAACAGTGCTCAAGTGAGTGCATGCTATCAGCCGATAGGCTGAGCAGCCATCTACGTGGAAATTAGTGAAGTGTATGTGCAAGCAGCAAGCTGGCATGTTCATCATAACACCCATCTTCCTCATGAAGCATGGAAAGAAAGTCATGTAAGTACTCAGGCTAGGCCACTTCACCTTCACCATCATACGTGAAAGTGGATAAGAGATCGAAAAACTTCCTTGTGATGGAGACATATTCACGATTCAAAAAACATCGTGGAGAGAGAAGAGTGGATGAATCCATGAGAGGTATGAAAAGTTCCAAAATCGGATGAGAGGACACAGCTTGTCATCTGGCCCTCCTTCTATCAGCAGAAATGTTGATGGTGCTGGACCTGCCAACATGTCAAGGGGATCTCCCCAGTAAGAAATCCAAATTAGACCTCATACTATTTGGTGTAGGAGTTCTAGTAGTGGGTCGTAAGGTAATGCCTTGAATGCGATGTTGCATAAAGGTAAGTAAGATAACTCTATCAGTAGCAAGGGTGTGACAACTACAATGAGTCAAGGAAGGTGAATGAGAGGTTCTAACACATGGGGGGGTGCTGAGATGAGTGCATCCCTTAGAAACTTGTAGCAGTACTTAGCTATGAAGGGAACACACGAGAGAAGATGCATCAAAAGCTCAAAACTAGATCAGTCGGCAATCCAAAGTGATGGTTAAACCAACAACACATCTGCAACAAGATTCATATAATTGCATACGAAGCAGTTCATACATAAATACATAAGTTAAACAACATATACTTCTAAGAAACTGGAGCAATCCAACTATAATAACAACATATGCATGAAAATGTGTTGGCTCTTACTATATAAAGAAGTGTAAGTCCTAGCCATATAATACATCCATGTAAACCTAATAGCCCCAACAGTGGAGAGTTACAGCCACATCTGCCTACTCCTGCAAGGAGATGAACTAGCTCTGTGCAGTGGAGAAGCCAAGGCACATTACAATACTATCCAATATTTCTCCAAGATAGTCTTATCAGAAGCTTGGCCGACCAAAAGCCTATACAATGAGTTATGAAGGAATATTTATAACAAAGGGTGGGGTGGCCCTTGACATTCCCGTTTGTAACTACTCAACTACCTCATCACTCTTCACCTACTCTATGACTGTTACATCCACTATTGACACTTGACTTACACTTGATGACTCAACATTATAGTGCACATGTACCCATGTGAACATAATGGTTTGAGCAAGCCAAACTAGACATCACTCTGACTTAGACAACTATAGAAGTCCAACTGCTCAACATCCTCATGCTGATCAATAGTAACATATTGATGCCAAGCTCTATAGTCTCTAATAGTGTTTGTGTGTTTTGCGATGACATCCAACTGAAACCTAACCTTCGCCTCCATAGCATCCGAGCACACTGGTCAGGCTCCTCTGTCCAACTCGTCTAAAAGCATACACATCATTATCTTCAATGTGGACAGACTAGCAACATACTTGTGCATGATGTCTACACTAACAGGAAAGTCTCGGCTGGTGACGATGCGCATCAACTCGGTGAAGTATGAGTCAAGCTCAAGTCGAACCTTCTTCTTGGTCTTCACCTTGGTGAGAGTCCCAAGTGATGGGATTGCATGTGTGCGCACCACAACATCTAGGCTCTTGAATACTCATGCATGTGAATTCTGTATGCTAGTAATGAGTTGCACGAAGCCCTCATAGTTTTGGATTTGACTCCAAATGCATGCCTTCAACTCGACTACATTGACCCCATCATCTTACCCAAGTGAAGTGGGGCTCCCTTGTACTTCATGCATGGTACCAAACTTGGAGTACAATGCTTGGATAACGATTTCAAGGGACAATATCTCATCTAGTATTTCCTTCTCTAGTTCAGCTCAGGCGGACATTGTCACCAAGTCTCGTCCTTGCTTGGAAGTTTGTAGTTCCTTTGCCATTCACTCATTCTCAGCTATTAGGAAGTGAACACTTGAGCTAATGGCTTCAGCATACACTCTGCTTGCATCGACCAAGTCAGTTAGATGTTTTTACACATCGGTCATGATCACTCATTCTTCAACTTGCGCAGGGGATGTTTAATCCTCTAGAGTTGACACTCTACGAGACTACACAACTCTATGTTGTTATCATCAAATGATATGTTGTGCATCTCTTCTTTTGCCTGATCACCAAGGATCTCAGTTCCTCCTTGGTCATCTAAGACTTTCTCCCCTTCTGGATGCATTGAAGTGGGTGAGTCGAGCTCTTTTTGGTGAGGCATGAGGTCAGTGTCCTGTTTTAACACCAAGTACTCCATGTTTGCATCCAAATACTAATGTTCCTTTTCTATCTCATGAGAAAAGTATTCCCCCCTGTGATGGTTCACCTTGTTCACCTGATGATAGCTTTTAAGATGAAACAATTATTTTATGGCCACTACTTTGTCGATTTGCACATGTTGTGCTCCCTGCTGTATCCATTGCTACTATGCTTCACTCCCCTATTAGCACAGCTCCTATTCCTTTTGGAGATTCTCTCTTAGCTCATGCAATTCCATCTCTACTTCTTCCATTCTCTTCTTATCCTTCTTCTTTCAAATGATTCACTTGTCGCACTGCTGCCTCTTCACCTCTATAGCCATAGTTGCTTTCTCTACAAGTGGATATGCTCAAAACTTGAAGCTTTGCTCCTCCTTCATGCGATCAACAATCTTCATCTTCCCTTTATTGTGCATTGGTTTCTTGGCTCTGCCACCACTGCTGCTATTGTTGGTGGTCTTCGTGACACTACTTCATGCCATTTTGCTAACCACTCCACAACAAATACGACTAGCTCATTTGGTCTAGAGAAATTGTAACAATATCTCCATGGGTCCTCCTTGGCCCAATGAAATGCCTCGTAGATCCAATTGAATTAAACTCTCGTGTAGTGATCCTTCACAATGCAATGAGGGTCATACGAATTGTAGCTTCGGAGGTCGAATGGATACTTCTTCATCAGGTTTCCTTCGACATCCACTTGCTTGATACTCCCGATCTCATATAACCCAATCCACAACAGAAGAGTGGGCCAAGGTGCCTTCTTCTTCCACTGCAGTATAGCTGTCAATCCTACAGAGATGTGATAGCTACTTCTTGCATGACAAGTATGTCCAAGGGAAACTTTGGTAGAACATGTGGAGGCTTCTCCACACTAAACATTCAGATGAAAGTGTTAGACAGTGAGGCATACAAATCTGCAATACATATCAATGCCTCCATTGCTTCCTTTGACATGCAGGTGGATCTTGTTTGAAGATCATCCTCTACAAAGGGACGACAAAATGATCAGACAGTCATGTGATTACTCCTTTGAAGCTGCATTCAAACAAAAACTTGAAATATGTGTTCACAACAGTCTCTAACATTGACCATGCCCACTCCAAGCTCGAGAATTCATGTCAGGTACAAATTACATCTAGGATGTAGGCGAACATGTAAATTTCTACATTCATACCTCTGGGTGATTGTTGAGACTTCGTGACTTTATCCTTCAGCTGATGAGCCAATATGCTGGACCAGTTACAAGGTTTTCCTTCTCTAGCCACTTGGTCCAATGAAACTACGCAACTCCATGGGAATGTTTTCATGCTTGCTTGGCCATACAGTCAACAAGCAAATATAATCAAGTATTGGTACGCCTTCCTCAGTATCTTTGTCTTGTAGACCTGGTTGGGTGTCATCCTGAAACCAGCTGGATCCTTTACGCAATCCTTCAAAATGTCTCTAGAGTTAGCATTGCTATTGAGTAAGCTGAATGGAGTCTCCATGATAGTCACAGGCTTTGACATTTGACACATCTCCTCACAATCCTATTCCCAGAAGTTTGCAATCTTCATCTCACTGACACTGCCCAAGGTCATCGTCTCAGGATCAGTGTCAAAGATGATCTAGTGTATCATGTCTACACATGGGAACACGAGATCTCTTCATGTAATACAATATAAATCAAACTTGTGGATGTTTGCATGCACCTAACTATCTTTCAGGTGTTCACCGAAAGTGCTTGCAAATGTTTCATTGACTTCTTGCCACTTTAGTTTGATGTCCTTGTCTAGATACAACTTTATATCTTCATAGATTGGTAGACTAGATGACATTTGCTCAGCTACTGCTCCAGCTGCATTTCCATCAATGTCCTGAGACCCTGTTCTCTTGGAAGCCATTGAGACGGATGAACATCCGAAAGATCTAGAGATAAGCAACATGCATGGCAAGAAATCTTTCAGCGAAAACAAAGAAAAATATGGGGAATGACACAATACATACCTAGGAAACTGATGAGCAAGATTGCGCAATTTCTTTTGGGAGGTTATGTGATTGGCTTCCAAAACTACACAAAAAGAATTTTGGGCTATCTAGGAGGCAAGACTAGCTGCTAGATCTTCACATTGTGCAATCTGGGCTAGCTTTTGGCTACTGGGATTGCACAATGCGCAATTCCATCTGGGGAAGACTATAGGTCCAAGGATTGAATTACATAATTTCCTCAGCCAACAATCAATGTACTCGAGAAATGCACAAAACAGTCTTGGAGGCTAGTGCTAGGAAAAAATGTGCATTTTTGGAGAGGAAGGCAGAGCCTTCCTTCCCAATATTATGCAATGCCATCCCTAGTGACGGCACAGTCCAGGCCAAGGTTGGCCCGACTCACGGACGGGAAACTGAAAGAAAATCAGACAGTGAATGCATGGAGACAATAAGTGATAGCAGAAGTGATTGAAAGTACATACAAGACATGAATGAAAGATTCAGCAACCAGATCAACATGCATGTGGGTGAAGCAGTTCGCCGGTTGGGTGAACATTCGTGCAAAATAGTTCGATGCATGCAATAGCAGTGAGATAGCAATGAAAACTGAAACAAAGCTAGGACAAGCTAGTATACATGTAAATGAAAACAAGCATTCTAAATCAAGCAAACAACACTCATATAAGTGAATAACAAAAAAATGACAAAAATGCTGAAAAAGACAAGTTGAGACCACTTACCCGTGAATAGATGAGCCAGATGTGTCGAAGAGTCTTGTATGTGTTGTGGGATGTCAGAGACCCAATATCAATGTGAAATAATGAGCTCTGATGCATCAGATAAATAAGTTTGGGCTCATGATGTGCATGCCACAAATCTAGGAAAATTGAACACTTGGGGGAAAACTTCTAAAACAACTTTAAATGTAACCCCCTGCTGCTAAAAATATCTCCCTGAATCATGGCATGCCTTTCACATGTTGCCTTTTTTTATTCCAGGAAGAGCAAGTCATGGATGCATTCATGGACTGCTTATGCATGCAGTGTTGAAAATAGCAACAAGAAATGATAAAAATAGAATCCAAAATAGTCCAATTTTAATTTGTCCTTGAATTAAAATTGTGAATTAAATTTGAATTTAGTCTCACCAACTACTTGAAAATATTTAATTAATTCATTATGGATTGATTAGTTGGATAAATTCAAGCTAGAAGTCTTTCTGAACTCATGCAAAAGGTATCCCTAAGATTAAGGAGATTATCCCTTAATTAAGGAGATAAGATTGAGTTATATTTGAGTTGTAATTAGTTAACTTAGTTTATTGAGTTAAGTCTAGTTAAATTAGTTCCAAACTATTTGAGGAACTAATTGTGAGTTATTAGTCAGTTGATGCATGCATGCACTCAACCACTGTAGTCCAGATAACTAAAGATTCCGTCATCAGAAACTCATGCATGTCTATTCAGAGAAAGACCCAGTTGAGCTAGATGTCAAGGATAGGTTACTATCAGTTGCATGTGTTCTCCTATAAAGGAAACTCATCCAGGCAGTCAAAGGAAAGGTTCCTTGAGGATTGTGCAGTTTCACAGGGTGTGGGATCAGTGTTACACTTGGTAACAAGAGGATCACCCAGGAGAAATTGCGCAAGGAAATAGGAGGCTTGGAGGGCAGAGGAGAAGGCTTGTGAGAAGCTTTGTTTTCCTGTCAGAATCCAGGAGGATTGTACTGAGAGATGGCTAGCTGTGAGAGCTGTCTTTTTGTAATCTTGAGATATTTGCACCTTGTATGATAATACAGATAGTGGGGTTTTTAGCTGAGGTTTTCCCCTAAGTATTTTCGGTGTTTCATGTACATCGGTTCTTCTTCTTCTAGATATATGTGTTCAGCTCAATCTTGCTCAGTATTTAAGCTTCCACAAAGAAAGTTTGGTAGTAGAAGTAGATTATTGTATTTTGCTTTGGTATATTGCATTATCGAGTTAATCTACAGTTAAATTTTCTACATAGATCTCAGAGGTAGATTTGTAGAGAATTTGCAGACAAGTCTACATGGTAGTAGAGCTAAGTTTATTAGAGCAAAGTTTATCGAAGATGTCAACAATATACAGAGAAGAGAATTCGAAGTTTGAAGTTCGGGGTTGCAGGTGAAAATCAAATTCTTATCATACTTCAAGGTTGGCCAATGTCATTCTATGGCTTGAGACTCAAGTATGCCTTGGAAGCAAGCTTGAATTACATAGCATGGAAATTGCATGGAGTCTGTATTAGAAGAAAATGGCTTGAAGGATTTCATTGGTCAAGAAATCCCAAAGCCAGGTTCAACTAATGCACAAGAGTTGGCTGAGTGGAAGAAGTGTATGGTGAGGGCGAGAGGGATCATCCTTGAGGGAGTTCAAGACCATATTGTCTCTAGTCTCCATGGGAAGTATAATCCATATTCAATGTGGAAGACATGGAAGGAACTCTACCTAAATAGTAGCGACCAGAGGAAATTGGCACTCAAGGATAAGCTTTGAAGAATCAAGATGGAGAATGACGATACTATTTCCACATATCTAAACAAGCTCACCACTTGCATAGATGAGCTTAACAATGTGGGAATAACTACTGCCAATGATGATATGGTGAGCCTCACTCTCCTTGGTCAGATATCATGCAAGAGGAGATCAGGAGGAGCACTCGAGATGGTTCTTCATCCAAGGATGACGACGAAGAAAACCTGGCCTTAGCAAGTAAGGCAAGGAAAGGGAAGGGGAAGGCATCCCATTCTGAATCAAATTCTTCTCATGGAGGGAAGAAGGGTGACAGTTATAAAGTGATATTCTTTAATTGTCGCGATATGGGTCATTATGCAACTAATTTCCCATCAAATAAGTCCAAGAAGGGATCCTTGGATGGATCAGAAGGTGAGGCATTAGCCTCTTAGTTCGAAATGGATGTTACCCTCATCGCATGCATGGCATCATCGATGACGGGTTGTAGTCGGTATCCTGACAACGAAGCCTCATTCCACATGACCGGCGATAAAAGTTTATTCAGTACCTTGGAGGAGAAAGACCTCAAGATGCACATAGATATGGATGATGACAAAAGGTTTAGTGTTTCAGGAGTGCGCATGATTTATTTTTAGAGGGAGCATGGAGCTTCCTTCACCTTGAAAGATGTGAAGTATGTGACCAGACTGAAGAAAAAATTGGTATTAGTCACAATGTTGGAGGAAAAAGGCTATGATGTTGTCTCCAATAAGGGAAAGGTTTTTCTTAGACACATCACCATGAGACAGGTGAACTAGATTAGTTCATGAGTCAAGAACCTATATGCTCTTAAGGTTCAAGATGCATGCAAAGCCTTGAGGAGCAAGGAAATGTTAGAGACTTTGTGGTTGAGAGGGAGAGTAAATTACCTCTCAACATGCAATGCCAGAAGAAGTCTTAGACAATTGTGGAGGAGCCACAATTGGAGAATTGGACAGAGGGATCACATGCAACCATACCTCTAGGTGTGAGGTGGGGTGATGTGAGGTGATAGTCCTAAGAAGGTTGAAATTGGGCAAGGTCCATTGAGAGGTTTTATCTCATGGATCATACCTTGCTACAAGAGCCCAAAGTACAGAGTATTGGGAGTAATCAGTGGGATTGATGCAGTCAGAGTTCAAAGTGACAGAGGCTAGAGCAGTCAGATACTGAAGAGTACAGAGAAGGATTGACTACAGTGCCAAAACGCTGAGTCAACATAATCACATAGTTTTTCAATTGACAGAGGCAATAACAATCAAAGACTTTGATGACATATGCATCATATTGATTTAGGTTGGATTTTCTTTTTGTTTCTAGAGTTTCTGGAGCAACAACAATAGAGGGAGGTGTTGCATGTAGAACATTCCAAAGGTTCAAGATTGGGATCAAGTTGAATTCCTTTCTTGTAGAGAGGGAGTGTTGAAAATAGAAACAAGAAATGATAAAAATAGAATCCAGAATATTCCAATTCTAATTTGTCCTTGAATTAAAATTGTGAATTAAAATTGAATTTAGTCTCACCAACTGCTTGAAAATAATTAATCAATTCATTATGGATTAATTAGTAGGAGAAATTCAAGTTAGAAGTCTTTCTGAAGTCATGCAATAGTTTTCCCTTAAATTAAGGAGAATATCCCTTAATTGAGGAGATAAGTTTGAGTTATATTTGAGTTGTAATTAGTTAACTCAGTTTAATGAGTTAATTCTAGTTAAATTAGTTCAACCTGTTTGAGGAACTAATTGTGAGTTATCAGTCAATTGATGCATGCATGCACTCAACCAGTGCACTCCACATAACTGAATATTCCCTCATCAGAAACACATGCATTTCTATTAATAGAAAGACCTAGTTGAGCTAGAGCTAGATGTCAAGGACATGTTACTATCAATTGCATGTGTTCTCCTATAAAGGAAACTCATCCATGCAGTCAAAGGAAATATTCCTTGAGGATTGCACAGTTTTATAGGGTGTGAGATCAATGTTACACTTGGTAACAAGAAAATCACCCAAGAGAAATTGTGCAAGGAAATGGGAGACTTGGAGGGTAGAGGAGAAGGCTTGTGAGAAGCTTTTGTTTTCCTGTGAGCAATGAGGAGGATTGTACTAAGAGATGGCTAGCTTTGAGAGCTAAGGATTTATGTAATCCTGAGATATTTCCACCTTGTATGATAATATAGATAGTGGGGTTTTTAGTTGAGGCTTTCCCCAGAGTATTTTCTGTGTTTCATGTGCATTGATTCTTCTTCTTCTGGTTATATGTGTTCAGCTCAATCTTGTTGAATCTTTAAGCTTCCACAAAGAAAGTTTGATAGTAGAAGTATATTATTATATTTTGCTTTGGTATATTGCATTATTGAGTTAATCTACAATCATATTTTCTACATAGATCTCAGAGGTAGATTTGTAGAGAATTTGTAGGAAATTCTACATGCAGCTGCTCATCTGCTTGAGAAAAATGTGCATTCCCGTCTAGGGACTAGGCTGACTCCTCAAGAGGTTTGCGTAATTTCTGGGCAAAGCAACTGAATTCTACCTAGATTTGCACAAATTTTGGGCTAAGCAGCCCTGCTAGGGAAATCTGCATAATTTCTGCTATGAGTGTTGGCTGGTAGAATTGCACAATTCCAGAGCCCATTAGGCTACCAAACCAAATTGCACAATTTCTCGAGGGAAGTCTGGTTGCCCTCCAGAAATGCACAATTTTCTTGGGGAAGTTGCTCAGCCTGCAGCTGGACCAAGTCTGGGTGAACATCGTGTCAAGGGAATGCATCAAGCTATGCTCAATAGGCTAACTTTATGCATGAAAAACACTGAAGCTTGTGTACTTGACGAAGCAAGACAAGGTGTTGTGAAAGGTTGGTAGGGAGGCTCCAAAATGGGCTAAGGAAAAATTTTGGAGGGTGGTTGTAGCTGCTACAACAGGTACCAAGGAGAATCATTTCAGATAGGGACACAATATTTCTCAGTGCATTCTCCACGAAAGTCTGCATTTCAGACTTGCTTTGTATATTTTCCACCTTCACCCTTGGATATTTCATATGGGCATCAAGGAGGAGCGAGGGAAGATCTTATAGGAGATGCTTTGAGGGCTTAAAAAATTATAGAGAAGATCAAGCATATCCATCTACAGGTACAGGTAACACTGTAGAAGTTTCGTGAGAAGTATAAGGTTAGGCATGATCAACATAGAATAGAGAAAACATTTAAGGTGGGAGACAAAGTATGGCTACAATTGAACAAAGAGAGGGTGCAAGGGCTTGGTTGGAAAATCAAGTCTCTAATTTCGATCAAATCATTTGATCACCATATATGTGCATTTACTTAATTCTAAATGTAGAGAATTTGAAACTATATGAGCCTTCCACGATAGGTTAGAAAGGGAATAGGTCTTACCTTTTTTGGAGGATTCAGCACCAGACGCTTTGGTAGAGTTAACATAAACGGGGTTAGAAGCCTTTCGGGAGCATTTATAGGTGTCAAATGATGTTTTTTGGGGGTAAACATTACTTCTCTAGTGTAGCAACCTTTGATGTTATTCTACACAGAAATCCCTTTCCAGTGACACAAGAAGCACATCAATCAGAGTGTATATGCAAAAGTTATGCCACTCAAAAAATGACCACCTTATTTTTCACACCAATAGTTTGGGAGGATGTCACATCTGTTTAAAATAGCAACAAGAAATGATAAAAATAGTTTCAAGAATATTCCAATTTTAATTTGTCCCTGAATTAAAATTGTTAATTAAATTCGAATTTAGTCTCACTTGCTGCTTGGAAATAATTAATTAATTCATTATGGATTAATTAGTTGGAGAAATTTAAGTTAGAAGTCTTTTTGAAGTCATGCAACAGTTATCCCTTAAATTAAGGAGATTATCCCTTAATTAAGGAGATAAG
>APFE030805185.1:42873-69792 GCA_000404065.3 Pinus taeda
GGAAGATCTTACAGGAGATGCTTTCAGGGATGAAAATTTTATAGAGAAGATTAGGCATATCCATCTATAGGTGCAAGAAACATTGTAGAAGTCATAGGAGATGTATAAGATCAGGCATGATCAACATAAAACAAAGAAATCATTCAAGGTGGGAGACGAAGTATGGTTACAATTGAACAAGGAGAGGTTGCAGGGGCTTGGTAAGAAAATCAAGGCTGTAAGGTACGGCCCCTTTGAGATACTGGAAAATATGGGTGATAATTCCTGTCGACTTATTTTACCACCATATATACACATTTACTTAATTGTGAATTTAGAGAATTTGAAGCTTTATGTGCCTTCCATGTTAGATTAGGTAGAGGAACAGGTCCTACCTTTTGTGGAGGATTTAGCACCATATGCTTTGGTAAAGTTGAAAGAACATACATTTTTGTAGAAGAGGTCCATAACTACAAGACAAGGGTATCATGACCTTTGGTAGATTGGGTTGAAGAGACAACTTGCAGGCAAATCTAAATGGTACACTAGAGAGAAGGTGAAGGAAACATTTCCTCACCTCATTCAATAAAATATTTTGGGGATCAAAAACCTCCCAAAATGGGGAGGTGTGATCAAAATTGGATCATTGTATTTTTTTCATCCATATCGATGCATTTGGAGTGAAAAAAGTGTATGAATTATCTCACGAGACCGTTTTTACCAGTAGGACCCAGTTTAGTGAAACGGGGCCTAAAACCTTTCACAAGTGTTTTGAGGCATCAAATGACATTTTTTCAGGGTAAAACTTTGTTGCTTTAACATAGAATATTTTCATGTTATTATACACATTGATACCTTCCCAAAGACGCAACAAGCACATCAATCAGATTCCACATGAAAAAGTTATGCCACTTAAAATTTGACCTTCTTGTTTTTACACCAATAGTTCAGCAGGATACTGTGTCAGTCCCCATTATTTATGGAAAATGGGTTGGACACATTTTTATGATGTAAAAGACTCTAGAAGATTCTATATCGTAAATCTAGTTAAGAGTTGATGTAGTCAAAATTAATCACTAATAGGCTATCAGGTTGTGTTATAATTGGGCCACTATGAGGAAGAGGCATTCCATTCTTTCGAGATAATTTCGTTCCATAGTTGAGAAAAAATAGCTAAGAGAGATAGGAGGTAGAGCACAAAGAGAGGATATGTGCATTGTAACATCCCACATGCCATAGGAATTATTTCCTTGTACTTGTAGCCATATTTCTAGATAGAGAAATAGAGCGGAGCGACCTCATACTCCAGTTGGGTTTTCTCCCAAAAGGGTTTCCCAGAGAACATATCTCGTGTCTTGTGTGTGCATGTGATTATTGTTTTTTTCTCTACTTTTTTGGATAATTTTCATTTGCATTCATGCACTAATTACAGTTAAATCCACAGATCTTAAAGTTTAATAAACTATAATAGTGTAGAACTTTCAGAGTTTTAATATAATATCATTAGATCGGTTGTGACAAACTGTCCAATGGAATATCCATGGTAGTCTACGGATCATTTGGTATCAGAGAAAGTTTCTATGGGTATTTTCTGGATATTTGTAGGGATCTATATTGGTGGGGCTAAAAAATATAAAACCCTAATCATGGGCTACGAATTTATAAATGAACCTCTTGATCCTGCAGAGGTGAGGTTTTTGCAGCTTGTACAACAAGTCATGATTATAAACTAAAATGTAAACCTCCTCATTGCATCCATAGGAAATATACTAGGGATATTTTGAGAATATGGATGCTCAAATGCAAATGATAAATGAGAAGGGGGATAGAGAGATTAGGAATATATTGAGAACCAAATGAGGAAAGAACCTAGAAAATATCAACCTAGTTCGAGTATCGTGAATCAATTGTTATTCAAAATGAAAGAAAAATTCAATATCAAGTTATACCATGCAAAAATAAATGATTTGAAGATGAACCACTGGTTGCAGCAATTGGAAGTTTATTTCAGCTTCCATCAAATCGAGGAAGGGCAAAAGATCTCATTTGCGCGGCTGAAATTAGACGGCCATGCACTATCTTGGTGGGAGATCCACATGGAAAACTTGATGTTAGAGGGAGAACCTCTATAGACTAAGTGGTAGGATTTCAAAACCCTCATTAAGTCATAGTTTTATCCCATTGGGTACGTGGAGGACCAGTGAATCCAATGGCATTACTTCAATCAAAAGTTGGGCCAAAGCATGCAAGAGTACATCACGAAATTCAGAGAGATGGATATAATGTTGGGTATCTCTTCAAAGAACTCAAATGTACTCCTAAGGTATTTAGGAGGTCTACACTACCATATGTGTGATAAAGTGATGATTTTTAAGCCAAAATCATTGAACGAGTCTTTTGTACAAGCACAATACCTGGACAAAGTAGGCTTGAAAAGAGCACAATCAAGTGGATGAAAGAAAAAGGAGAAACATGAAGATTCTAAGGAGTGAAAGAAGAAGAAAAAATGAGGAAAAGATAAAAATATTGTAGCCACAATATACCAGTGCAAATATCCTAGCAACCATTACAACCAATGCAACATTGATGGCCATAGAGAGAAGAAATGTTGGAAGTTGCTTCCATTGGTAAACCTGAAGAACAAGAAGAAATATAATAAGAATAAGAATCTCCTGGCCACTAATTCGAGCAACCTGGTTGAAAAAAAATCGAACATGGATGAGAAGATCACATTTAAATTAGTGCAGAAGGAGGTGAATCTGAGTATCCTTCAACAATAGGAACAAAAATAATGACCAAACTCCTCCACATAAAGATACAGGTTAAGAAGACAAAGATTGATTCTCTATTTGACTTAGGATCACAGGCGAATCTCATTGCAACAGAGATAGTGAATAATTTTGGGTTTGAAGTTTGCGATCATCCAAACCATATCCACTAGGATGGGTAAATAAGGATGCAGAGATGAGGGTAACAAGACAATTTAAAATAAGATTTTCTATCAGTGTTGATTTTATTGATGAAGTAGATCTAGATGTGGTTCCCATTGATGTATGTGGAATAATGTTTGGGAGTCCATACATGTGCATGTGTGATGCAATATTCATGACGAGAGCTAACCAGTACCATCTCATCAAGGATGGAAAATCGTTCATTATTAACATGCACAAAGGAAAGTTGAAATTTTCACTAGTAATTACCAACCAAGCCAAGAAATTGATTAGTTACAGGAAGAAGTAAGTTTTATTATTTTTAAGGGAAAGTCAATCTAAAGAGGAGTCAATAAGAGGCAAGGCATCCCTAGAGGGGTGTACTAAAAAACAAAAATTAAAAATGGAGGAGTTTTTATAGGCATACGAGGATGTGTTTCGAGAACCTGAATGATTACCATCTAAGAGAGAAGTGGAGAATGAGATCGAGCTATTGCAAGACTCCCCAGGCAAAATATGGGGTTGTACAAGCACACTGGTATAGAAGCAAGTGAGGTGAATAAACAACTACAACAGATGTTGGAATAGGGTGTCATTCAATCAAGTACATCATCATGTAGGTCACACATCATCATTGTGCCAAAGAATGATGGGATTTGGTGGATGTGTATATATTACAAGGCGTTGAATAAAATCACGCTCAAGAATAAATACCCCCTGTCAAGGATAGACATTCTTCTAGATCAACTGTAGCAAGAAAAGTATTTCACTAAGCTAGAATTGAATTCTTGATATCACTAGTTTAGAGTCAAAGAAGAAGATACATGGAAGACCACCTTTGAAACTAGGCAAGGTTTGTATGAGTGGTTAGTTATTCCATTTCTCCTATGTAATGCACTAGCTACGTTTATGTGATTAATGAATGATATACTGTGCCCTTTTATAGATTCATTGGTTATTGTCTATCTGGATGATATACCAGTGTATAGTTCCACTTGAGAGGAAAATATTTCACATTTATCACAGGGGCTAGAAACATTGAAGAAGCACCAACTACTAGAAAATCTCAAAATTTGTGAGTTTGCACAATAGTCTTTGGTGTATCTGGGGTATATGATTAGTGGAGGAGATTTGAATATAGATCTTCCAAGATGTAGGCCATCAAGAAATGGTTAGTGACTACTAATGTTTATGAGGTCAGGAGTTTTAGTGGGAAGCACTGTACCTGAGGAAATTCATAGCCTCATTTTTAGCACTAGCAGCACCGTTCCATGCCATATTAGTAAGTGGCAAGAGTTTCAAGTGAGGAAATGGTTAGAAGAAAGCTTTCAAGGAGCTAATTAAGAATATCATTCAATCACCAGTTCTAACCTTACCAAATTTGCATCGATCTGTTCAAGTGGAGAAAATGGGAGTGGGTATGCTATGGGAGTTGTCTTGATGCAAGGAGGAAGGCTTATTTGCTACCATTATGAATTATTTCATGGACAGTTCTTAAATACCCTACCAATGATAAGGAGCTTTATGCCATGCTACAAGCTGTGAAGAATTGGAAGCACTATCTGGTGGGAAATGAGACAGTAATCCACATATATCACCAATCGTTACAGTATTTGCAGGCCCAAAGCAAGGTATAGCAGACAAGGCATTACAAGTGGATAGGGGTTTTATAGCAGTTTCGTTTGGTGATCAATTATAAGAAGGGAAGCACAATGATTTTCTCGATATGCTTTCAAGGCCACCCACATCAAATATTATAGCTTTGGGGACTCTTATGCACATGGATCCATTCACCCATGATGCATACATAGAAGCATATTGAGAAGATGAGGACTTCAAAGAGGTGTATCAGTAGTTGTAGAGTCAAATTCATGTGTGCAATGGTGACAACACCATTGACTACAATCTCCAAGGTTGGTTACTCTATAGACTAGATAAGCTAGTTATTCCTAAAGGTGAGTGTTTGCAGTTGATTAGAGAGGCTCGCACCTCCAAGGTTGCAGGGAACTTTGGTGTAGGGGAAACCATGGCTAACTTGCATAGGTATATTTATTGGCCCAATATGCAAGAGAAAACAACTAGGTTCATAAGAGGATGCATTCTTTGTTGTACTAGCTAGCCTAGAAACAAGAAAAAATGTCTTTATCATGCCTTACTTGTACCTACACATCCTTGGGAAATAATTTCCATAGACTTTGCGGGATATTTACTAACAACCAAGAAGGGACATGACTACCTGTTCGTGGTAGTTGACAGGTTCATCAAGATGTGTGTTCTGATGCCCTATAGAAAGACCATCAGTAGACAAGAAGCAACAAACTTGTTCTTTGGATAGGTTTGGGTGCACTTTGGGATACGAAGGAGCATCATTTCAAACAAGGAAACAATATTTCTCAGTGCATTTTAGACTACATTGTGGGAGAGGATGGAAAAAGTTTTGAAGAGAACTACAACATTCCATCCACAGAAAGATGGGTAGACATAAGTAGTCAACATGAATTTGGTGCAACTTGTGAGGGAATACAACGAGAAGCATCTGAAGACTTGGGATGAAAATGTGGTATATATACAAAAACCTTATAATAGAGTAGTCCACACTTCTACGGTAAAGTCCCCATTTTAGACTTGTTTCAATTATTTTCGACCTTCACCTTGGGATATTATATAAGGGAATAAAGGTGGAGTGAGGAAAGATCTTGAATGAGATGCTTGGAGGGTTGAAATTTTTATAAAGATAATTAGGAAGATCCATCTAGTGGTACAATAAACACTTTAGAAGTCACGAGAGAAGTATAAGGTTAGTGATGATCAGCACAAAACCAAGAAATCATTCAAGGTGGGAGATAGAGTATAGCTACAATTTAACAAGGGGAGGTTGTGGGGGTCTGGTAAGAAAATCAAGGCTCTAAGGTATGTTCCACTTGAGATACTAGAAAAGGTGGGTGATAATGCCTATCAACTCATTTTACTACCATATATGTGCATTTACTCAATCGTGAATGTAGATAATTTGAAACTCTATGAGCCTTCCATGCTACATCAGGAAGAGGAACATATTCTACCTTCTATGGAGGATTTGGCACCAGACGCTCAGGCTGAGTTGACAGAAGATATTAATTTGCAGAAGAGGTCCAAGACTACGAGACATGGGTAGCATGACCTTTAGAAGATTGGGTTGGAGGGACAACTTCTAGGCAAAGCTAAATGGTACACCAGAGAGAAGGTGGAGGAAAATTTTCCTCACCTCATTAGTAAAAGAGTTCGGGGACAAAAATCCTCCAAAAATGGGGAAGTCTGATACGAATTTGATCATTATATTGTTTTTCATCCATATTAATGCATTTTTAGTGGGAAATGTGGAGGAATCAGTTCACGAGATCATTTTTACAGGCAAGAGCTAGTTTGGTGAAGAGGGGCCCAAAACCTTCAAGGGGCATTTTGAGGCATCAAACAATGTTTTTTGGACGTAATTTTTTATGCTATAATGTAGCATAAAAAATGGTGGAAGAAGCATGAAAATCAGAGTTTGTATGCAAACGTTATGCCACTCAAAAGTTGACCTTTCTATTTTCACACCTATAGTTCAAAAGGATGCCACATTAGCCCCCAATAGTTATGGAAAAGGGGCTATCCATGTGTTTGTGATGTAAAAGATACTATAAGATTCTATATTGTAACTCTTGTTAAGAGTTGATGTAGTCAAAATTAAACACTAGTAGGCGATCACGTTATATTACAACAAGGCCACTAGGAGGAAGAGTCATTCCATTCTTTTGAGAGAATTTTATTCCATAGTTGAGAAAAGATAGCCAGGAGAGATAGGAGGTAGAGCACATAGAGAATATATGTTCATTGTAGCTACCCACGTGCCACATGCATTACTTCTTTGTACCTGAAGCCATATTTCCAGATAGAGAAAGAGAGTGAAGCGACCTCACCTTCTAGCTAGGTTTTCTCCCAAAGGGATTTCCCAGAGATCATTTGTGTGTGTGTGTGTTTATTTTGTCATTCTCTACTTTTTTGCATAATTTTAATTCACATGCATGCCATAACTACAATTAAATCCACATATTTTAAGGTTTCATAAACTGTAATACTGTAGAATTTTTAGAGTTTTAATATAATATTATTAGATATCTTGTGACGAACTATCCAGTGGAATATCCATAGTAGTGTGCGGATCATTTGGTATCAGAGAAGGTTTATTTGGTTATTTTCTGGATATTTGCAATGATCTAGATATTCAGGGCTGAAAATCATAAAACTCTAATCATGGGCGAAGAATTTGTAAATGAACCTCGTGATCCTCCAGAGTTGAGATTTTCATGGCTCAAACCACAAGTCATGAATATAAATTACAATGTAAATCTCCTCATGGTGGCCCTAAGAAATAAGTTGGTTATATTTGGATAATATGGGGGTTTGAATGCAAAGGAAAAATCAATCCTTATTGAAAATGGAAGAAAAAATCAATATCAAGGTGTGCCATGGTGAGATCGACACCCTGAAGCTAAACCACTTGTTGCAACAACTAGAAGTTTATTTTAACATCCATCATATCGAGGAAGGGAAAAAGATCTCATTGACGCGGTTGAAATTAGAGGGCCATGCACTAACTTGGTGGGAGAGGCACACTGAAACCCTGAGGTTGCAGGTAGAAACCCTAGTGACTATGTGGGAGGATTTAAAAACCCCCTTTAAGTCACATTTTTGTCTCATTGGGTAGGTGCAGGACTAATCGATCTAGTGGAATTACTTTAGGAAATATTCATGCAAAAGCATGCAGGAGTACACCACGTAATTCAGAAAGATGGATATAATGTTAGGTATCTCTCCAAAGAATCGAGATGTGCTCCTCAAGTATTTGGGGGTTTTCACTACTATCTCTGTGAGCAAGTAATGTTGTTCAATCCCAAATCGGTGGATGAGGATTGTGTACAAGCACAATACCTGGAGAACATAGGCCTAAAAAGAGCACAATCAAGTGGATCAAAGTAGAAGGAGCAATGAGAATCTTCTAAGGAGGGGTAGAAGAAGAAAAAAGGGGAGAAATATAAAAATATGGAAGCCACAATGCACCAATGCAAAGATCCTAGCAACCACTGCAACCATTGCAACATTGATGGCCATACAAAGGAGAAGTGGTGTAATTTTCATAGAGAGCTAAACTGAAGAACAAGAAGAAATATAATCAAAAGAAGAATCTCATGGCCACTGATTCAAGAAACCAAGTTGAAAGTAGCTCAGACAAGGCTGAGAAGATCGTATGTACATATATGTAGAAGAACGTGAATCTGAGTAGCCTTCAACAACAAGAAGAGAAAGAAATGATCAAATTCTTCCATATAAAGATACAAGTCAAGAAGACAAAATTCATGCTCTGTTTGACTCAAGATTGTAGGCGAATCTCATTGTATAGAGCCGATCAAGAAGTTGGGACTGAAATTTTGTGAACATCTAAACCCATATCCACTGGGATGGGTAAATAAACATGTCGAGATGAAGGTAACAAAATAGTGTAAAATTAGATTTGTTATCGATGTTGATTTTATCGATGAAGTAGATATGGATGTGGTGACTCTTGATGTATGTGGAGTTGTGTTTGGGAGTCCATACATGTACATGCATGATGAAATATTCATGAAGATAGATAACCAGTATTGGCTCATCAAGGATGGAAAATTATTCATCATCAATGCACACAAAGCCATGTCAAAAATTTCACTGGTAAGTGCCAACCAAGCCAATAAATTGATTAGTTCCAGCAAGAAGTATGTTTTATTTTTTTAAGAGAATGTTAATGTGAAGAGGAGTCAATAAGAGGAAAGGCATCCCTAGAGGGGTGTACTAAGAAACAAAAACAACAATTGGAGGATTTCTTACAAGCATACAAGGATGTGTTCTGAGAACCTAAAGGGTTACCACTTAAGAGAGAACTGGAGCACGAGATCTAGCTATTTCTAGACTCCCCATTGCCAAATATTGGGTTGTCCAAGAAGTCTATTATAAAAGAAAGTTAGGTGAGGAAATAGTTGCAATAGCTGCTAGAATAGGGTTTCATTCGACTAAGTACATCACCATGTGGGTCCCCCATCATCATTGTGCCAAATAAGGATGGGACTTAAGAAGATGTGTATAGATTGTAGGGCGTTGAATAAAATCATGTTCAAGAACAGATACCCCCTGCCCGAGATAGATGATCTTATAGATTAGTTGCAATAAGAAAATTATTTCACCAAGCTAGACTTGAAGTCTAGATATCATCAGGTTCAACTCAAAGAAGATGATACATGGAAGACAACCTTAAAAACTAGGGAAAGTTTGTATGATTGGTTACTTATTCCATTTGGCTTATTTAATGCACCAGTTACATTAATGAAATTAATGAATGATATATTGCGCCCTTTTAAAGATTCATTTGTTAATGTCTATCTGGATGATCTACTAGTATATAGTGCTACCTGGGAGGAACATATTTCACATTTGATGTAAGTCCTAGAAACATTGAAGAAGCACCAACTATTAACAAACCTCAAGAAGTGTGAGTTTGTACAATATCCTTTGGTGTATCTGGGGTATGTGACCGGTGGAATAGAGTTGAAGATAGATCCTTCCAAGATGGACACCATCATGAAATGGTTGATACCTACTACTATTTCTAAGTTCAGGAGTTTTATTGGGGTAGAATAGTACCTAAGGAAATCCATAGCCTCATTTTCAGGGGTAGCAGCACCGCTCCATGCCATAATAGTAAGTGGAAAGAGTTTCCAGTAGGGAAAAGGTCAGCAAAAGGCTTTCGAGGAGCTAAAGAAGAAGATCATTCATGCACCAATTATGGCATTACTAAACTTGCAACGACCCTTTCAAGTGGAAACTGATGTGAGTGGGTATGTTATGGGAGTTGTCTTGATGCAAGGAGGAAGGCTTGTTTGCTACCATTCTGAAGTATTTCATGGGGAAATTCTCAACTAACCTACCTACGATAAGGATATTTATGCCATGGTGCAAGCTATGAAGAAGTGGAAGAACTATGTGATGGAAAAGGAGACAATAATCCACACATATCACCAGTCGTTATAGTACTTGTAGGCCGAGAGTAAGCTACAACAGACTAGGCATTACAAGTGGAGGGGGTTTTTATAGTAGTTTCATTTACTGGTCAAGTATATGAAGGGAAACACAAATGATTTGGTCAATATGCTTTCAAGGCCACCCACATCAAAGATTACAACTTTGGGGACTATTATGCACATGGATCCATTCACCCATTATGCATATAGATAGGCATATTCAAATATGAGGACTTCAAGGAGGTGTCTCAGCAATCGTAAAGTCATAGCCATGTGCACAATGGCGACAACACAATTGACTACCATCTCTAGGATGGGTTACTCTATAGGCTGGATAAGCTATGTGTTCCTAAAGGTGATATTTTGTCACTAATTAGGGAGGCTCACACCTCCAATGATGTAGGGCACTTTGGTGTAGGGAAGACCATCGCTAACTTTTAGAGGTATGCATATTGGCCCAACATGCAAGAGAAGTTAGCTAGGTTCATAAGAGGATGCACGCTTTGTTGTACGAGTAATCCTAGAAACAGGAAATAGGATCTGTATCATCCCTTACCTATACCTACTTTTCCTTTGGTAAACATTTCCATGTACTTTGTGGGAGGTTTACTGACAACTAGGAAGGGAAATGACTACATGTTCATGGTAGTTGATAGGTTTAGCAAGATGTGTGTTGTAATACCCCGTAAAAAGACCATCAGTGGAAAAGAAGTAGAAAACATGTTCTTTGGACAGATCTGTGTGCACTTTGCAATACCGAGGAGCATCATTTTAGAGAGGGATACAATATTTCTTAGTGCATCCTAGACTACAATGTGGGAGAAGATGGACAAAAAGTTGAAGAGACCTTCAATCTTCCATCCACAAATAGATGGGCAAATAGAAGTAGTCAAAAGGACTTTGGTGCATCTTTTGAGGGGATGCAACCAGAAGCATCGAAAGACTTGGGATGAAAATCTGGTATACATACAACATTCTTATAATAGAGTAGTCCACACTTCTACACAAAACTCCCCATTGGAGACTTGTTTTGGATATTGGCCACCTTGACCTTTGGATATTGCATATTGGTAGCAATGAGGAGTGAGGGAAGATCTTACAGGAGACGATTTAAGGGATTAATAATTTATATAGAAGATTAGGAATATCAATCTATAGGTACAGGAAACACTTCAGAAGTGGTAGGAGAAGTATAAGGCTAGGCATGTTCAGCACAAAATAAAGAAATAATTCAAGGTGGGAGATAGAGTATGGCTACAATTGAACAAGGAGAGGCTGAAGGGGCCTGCTAATAAAATCAAGGCTATAAGGTATGACCCTTTTGAGATATTGGAAAAGATGGTTAATAATGCCTATCGACTCATTTTACCACCATATATGCACATTTACTCAGTTGTGCATGTAGAGAATTTGAAACTCTATGAACCTTCCATGCTAGATCATGAAGAGGAACAGGTCCTACCTTCTGTTAAGGTTTTGGCACCAGATGCTCACGCAGAGTTGATAGAAGATAAAGTTTTAAAGAAGAGGTCTAGAACTACAAGATATGGGTAGCATGACCCTTGGCAGATTAGGTTGAAGAGAAAACTTCTAGGCAAAGCTAAATGGTACACCAGAGGGAAGGTGGAGGAAATATTTTCTCACCTCATTCAGTATATGATTTTGGGGACCAAACACCTCCCAAAATGGGAAGGTACAATTTGAATTGGATCACTGTAGTTTTTTCCATCCATATTAATGCATTTTTAGTGGAAAAAGTGGACGAATCAACTCACGAGACCTTTTTTATTCGTGGCACCTATTTTGGTTAAACAAGGTCTGAAACTTTCTAGGAGCATTTTTAGGCATCAAACAAATTTTTTTTGGATAAAATCTTTGTTGCTTCATAATAGCACCTTTTCATGCTATTCTACATACAGAGACCTTTCCAATGACATAAGAAGCGTGTCAATCAGAGTCTGTATGCAAAAGTTATGCCACTCAGAAGTTGACCTTCCTGTTTTCACACCTATAGTTCAGGAGGTTGTCACGTCATCCCCCATTATTTACGGAAAATGGTCTAGCCACGTGTTTTTCATGTAAAAGGCTCTAGAATATTCTATATTGTAACTCTCGTTAAGAGTTGATATAGTCGAAAACAACCACTAGTAGGCTACTGGGTTGTGTTATCACTAGGCCATTACGAGGAAGAGGCATTCCATCTTTCGAGAGCATTTTGTTCCATAGTTGAGAAAAGATATCCAAGATATATAGGTGTAGGTTTTAACACTATACAGAAATGATCTGCATACAAATTCTAAAACACAAAAAATAAATAATGCGAGAGAATAAAAAATAAAAAACATATACACAAAGATTTTCCCGTGGATCCCAAAACCGAGACTACCAGCTTGATTTTTCATTATGTTCATTTCAATGTTACAATAAATATTTATACGTGTCGAAGCATCCAATACATTGGACCAAAAACCATTGCGTCCAAAACCATGTGTGAAAAATCATGCACAAAACCATAGGTAGGTCCGCCCAACCTAATATAGGGTCCAAAAACAAAATTTTCTGGGGCGCTACACGGGACCCCATAGAGGGGGGTTACCTACACCCCTCAAACCCCCTGTGAGCCCCCCGCTACAAAATCGGCCCAACGAAGGGGGGGCTCCTCCGCCCTCTCTAATTCCCTTGTTAACTATGTTGGCTATTCGTGAAAGAATATAACACAACACAACATTCTCCCACTTGTTGTTTTCTTTCCACAGGGGGGCACAAGAGAGCTTAGTCATTCATACCACCCTGCAATGCCCATTGTTTCTCTACACCAAGAGAACTTCTCAGAGCTCACATATTTTTCAATGCATCTGCAGTATTCTTCAAAGTGTCCACATTTATGAGCAACACCTTTTTGTCTTCTATCATATCCCTCACAAAGTGATACTAAACATCAATGTACTTTGCTTTTGAATGGTAAGCAGGGTTCTTTGCCAAGAAAATTGCACTTTGGCTATCATAGTTTATCCTTATAGCTCCCTATACTAACCCCATACTTGAACACAATCTCTGCAACCAAAGTGCTTCCTTGCTTGCATGAGTGGTTGCCATGTATTCTGCCTCTGTAGTTGATAGTGCCACTACATATTGTTTCTTACTCATCCAACTGACTGCACCTCCAAGTAGGTTAAACACATACCCACTTGTAGATCTTCTCTGATCCGTATCTCTAGCCTATTCCACATCAAGAAAGCCTTGAATATCCAAAACTTTGTCCAATCTTGGCCTTCCTTGGTAGCACAAACCATAATCACTAGTTCCATGCAAATACCTAAAAGCTCACTTCATTGATGTCCAGTGCTCCTTCCCTAATTTTGACATAAACCTACTCAATACCCCCACTACATGTGCAATATCTGGTCTAGTACAAACCATTGCATACATTAGGCTACCGACTGCACTTGCATATGGAAAATGGGACATGTCCTCTTCCTCTTCTTGTGTTTTGGGACACAGTTCAGAAAATAACCTCACACCTACAGAAATAGGAACCTTCATCGGTTTACTATCCTGCATATTAAACCTCTGCAATATTGTCTCAACATACTTCCTCTGGTTTAACCAGAGCTTCCTCTTTTCCCAGTCTCCTTTAATTTCCATGCAAAAAATATAGTTTTCAACACCAAGATCTTTCATTTCGAATTTGGAGGACAATTGGGTCTTCAAATCCTAGATAATTTCTTTGTCATTTCCAACTAGCAACATATCATCCACATACAAGACCAGATAAATAACATGGTCACCAATTAATTTAAAATACACACAGTGCTCTTCTTTGCTTCTGGTGAAGCCAAGTCCCGATACAAATGTATCAAATTTCTGATACCGCATCGTTGGTGATTGTTTTCACCCATACAAAGACTTCTTTAACTTACATACCATTTCTTTCTTACCCTTCACTGTAAAACCTTCAAGTTGCTTCATTAAGATCTCATCTTCCAGATCCCCGTGAAGAAATGTTGTCTTCACATCCATCTATTCTACATCAAAATCAAAAGTAGAAACAACAGATAAAAGTAATCTAATAGAAGCTACCTTGGAAACAGGAGAAAAGAATATCACGAAAATCAATTCCTGGCACCTGGGAATAACCTTTTGCTACCAACCGAGCTTTGTGTTTCTCCATCTTTCCTTCTGCATTTGTCTTCTTCTTGAACATCCATTTGCTACCAATGGGTTTCCTTCCAGCTCAAAACTCCACCAGACCCCAAGCCTCATTTTTGTGCATAGATGCCATTTCATCAACCATGGCCTCTTTCCAGAGTTTGCCATCCTCTGAATCTACTGATTCCTTCACAGTTCTGGGATCATCATTAGTAACAGATAAAACAAATTTTGAATAGAAAGTAGATGTACTATAGCTTTCCGGCTACCTTCTTTCTCGAATTGATCTTCTCACACCCGGATTTTGTGGCTCTTCATCTTCTGATTCCTCCTCTGCTATAGAGTCTGATTCTTCCTCCTTTAGCTCAAACTTTATCTTCTCAGGTTCCTTTGGTTGGACTTCATGTTTAATAACATCTTTCACCTCTTTGAACACCACATCTCAATTGTACACAACCTTCCTTGTTACTGGGTTCCAAATATTATAACCCTTTAAACCATCCTTATGCCCAATAAATATGCACTTTTCAGATTTACTATCGAACTTGGTTCTTTTCTCCTTTGGAACATGTTCATATGCATCACATCCAAATAGCCTTAGATGTAAAAGAGAAGGTTTCTTACCAATCCATACCTTCTATGGAGTCTTATCTTCCAATGCTAATGAAGGTGATCTGTTGACCGGCTAACATGTAGTCTCCATTGCCTCTGCCGACAATTCTTGTTCTAACCCGACACCACTGAGCATGCTTCTTGCCCTTTCCATAACCGTCTTGTTCATTCTTTCTGCAACTCCATTTTGCTGAGGTGTATATGGATTAGTATTCTACCGTGCTATACCACACTTCTTATAGAATTCCTTAAATTCCTTACTGAAAAACTCTCCACCGTTATCTGTCCTCAGCACCTTTATCTTCTTCTCTGTCTTCTTTTCCACCAGAGCCTTAAATTTTTTAAACCTGTCAAAGAC
Organism: Pinus taeda; assembly: GCA_000404065.3. Taxonomy (NCBI): domain Eukaryota; kingdom Viridiplantae; phylum Streptophyta; class Pinopsida; order Pinales; family Pinaceae; genus Pinus; species Pinus taeda. Next base: position 57,972 of record APFE030805185.1, read on the forward strand.
TTCAAATTTCTTCTTAAGGAAATATATCCATGTATTACTTGATAATTCATCTATAAATGATACATGGTACACAGGCTTACCCAGTGATGGAACCTTCACAGGTCCAAAAACATCACTGTGCACAAGCTCTAATATATGTTTCGCCCTCTTACCACTCGAGGGGAAACTCACCCGATTCTGCTTCCCATATACACAATTTTCACATAAATCAAAATCGAGAGAGATATTATTCATACCTTCTACCATACCTTTACCATGAAGTATTTGAAGGCCCTTCTCTCCAATATGTCCAAGCCTTTGATGCCATAGAATGGTCTTCTCTCCAAAGACCACTAGATTTTCTACTCCACTTTTAGGAACCACAGAACATTACACCCCTCAACAACAGTGCTACCTTACAGCTTGTACAAAGTTATGTTTTGAACTCCCCATATCAATATCAATGCCCCCCAAGCCATCTTGCAGGTATCCTTCTAGAAGACTATTTTTACACCTGCATCATCTAGCTTGCTTACAGAAATCAGATTTCTGGCTAATGCAAGAATACGCAGAACAGCCGGAAGTGTTCTAACCCTTCCACCTTGCAACTTCAACTTTACTTTTCCATGGCCAACGATTCTAGCCTTCTTCTCATCCCCCAAGAAGACATCACCACCATCATATTTCTCATACTCACAAAACCACCCTCTATGGGGAGTGAAGTGAAAGGATGCACCTGAGTCAATCAACCATGCCTCATGATCTACATGTGTACTTGAAGAAGCCAAGTACACATCCCCACATTCATCTGAGGTGGTTTTTGCCTCTACAGAAGAAGCATAATCAGATCCATTTCCTTTATCAGGAGCTTTAGATTTACAGTCCCCTTTGTAGTGCCCTTCCTTTCCGCATTTCCAACACACCACCTTTACACGTTTTCCTAGAGATTTAGATCTCCCTCTAGATTTAGATCTCCCACTCGATGAATTATTTTTGTTTCTATTCTGGGGCCATCCTCGTACAGACAAGGCATCACCATTCTGTCTCTTCATATTTTTCCATCTCATCTCCTCCCTCAGTAAGGATGAGATTATTTCATCAAACTACAAGGCAGTTGCATTGCTACCTATTGCAATAACCACATTATCCCATGAATCTAGTAGAGAACACAATAAAATGATGCATTTATCTTCATCTGAAATTTTAATATCAACATCTAATAATTGACTTACCATAGTATTAAATTCATTCAGATGTTCTGTCATCGAGTCTCCATCTTTCATCCTCAGGTTATATAACTTTTTCTGTAGGAACAGTTTATTCACCAGAGACTTAGATTGGTACAAATTCCCTAACCTGTCCCACAAAGCTTTCGCCGTAGCTTCCCCTGATACATTCAGCAATACTGAATCTGCGACACACAATCATATTGTGCTCTTAGCCTTCCAATTCAGATTCTTCCATTCTTCATCAAACACTCCCATTGGTTTAGTACTCGAATCTACCATGATCCACTAATCTTTATCCACCAATAGATCCTCCATCTTGAGTTTCCATAACTCAAAACTCTAACCATTAAATTTCTTGATCTCTATCTTTCCACTGCTCGCCATCTTATTTCACTACCAGAATCGATTCCGCATATCTCCCACTGAACAGGGTCTACCATAAGCCCGAGTGAAATCCCTCAACAACAAAGGCATCCCCTTGAAGCCAAAATAGCTCTAATACCAAATGTAGGCTTTAACCTCATACATAAATTACTTGCATGTGAATTCTAAAACACAAAAAATAAACAATGCGAGAGAATAACACGTAAAACACATATATAGAGAGATTTTCCCTTGGATCCCAAAACCAGGACTACTAGCTTGATTTTTCATTATGTTCCTTTCAATTTTACAATGCATATTTATACATGTCGAAGCATCCAATACCATGGACCGAAAACCATCGTGTCCAAAACCATGGACCAAAAACCATCGCGTCCAAAACCATGTTGTGAAAAATCATGCACAAAACCATAGGTAGGTCTGCCCAACCTAATATAGGGTCCAAAAACAAAATTTTCCAAGGCTCTGCCACAGACCCCATAGAGGGGGGGGTTACTTGCACCCCTCAAATCCCCTATGACGCCCCCCACTACACAATCAGAGCAATGAATGGGGGGCTCCACCCCCACTCTAACCCGCCCAGTTAACTACATGGGCTAGTCGTGAAAGAATGTAACACAACCCAACAACAGGAGGTAGAGAAAACAAAGAGGATTTGTGCACTATAGTAGCCCACATGCCATAAACATTACTTATTTGTACTTGCAGCCATATTTCTATATAGAGAAAGCAAGAGAAGTGACCTCACCTTCTAGTTGGGTTTTCTCCCGAAAGGTTTTCGAGAGAGCATACCTTTTCTCTTTTGTGTGTGTGTGCTTATTTTGTCGTTCTCTACTTTTCTACAAAATTTTCATTCGCATGCATGCACTAATTTCTACTAAATCCACAAATATTAAAGTTTAATAAACTGTAATAGTGTATATTTTTAGATTTTTAATATAATATTATTAGATATGTTATGATGAAATGTCGAGTGGAATAACCACGAAAGTTTACGGATCACACTATATCATCTGTAATTTGTCTTAGGTAATAAATTATATGTAATGAATGGAGTAGTCTACCTAGGCGGAGGAATTTCCCAGGAATGTCTGTCGGCCTGAAAAACTTTTGACTTTGGCCATTGCCAAATGCAATGTCAAAATTATGTGTCAGCTGTGGTGGTTGGGGTCCATATGGTAGGATCAAGGATTCATGTTAGATTCAATGTGATGTTAGTCACCATCTACTGGCTCCTCATTGGAGTGCGGGATGGGTGGGTGAAACCAAAAATCATTCTCACCCATGATTCAAAACGAATTCTCCAATCTCCATTCGAATTTGCAAAGACCATTTTTGCCCATGTTTTTAAATGAATTCTCCATTCTCCATTCAAATTTGCACGTTGAACTCACTGAATAGAATTTTGACATTGAGATTTCTAGTGGCCCAAAACGATTCTCCATTCTCTCTACTTACTGAAATCCTAGATGGCAAAGCACCTTTGTGGGCCGTCAACCTATATTAAACAAGTAAATTGTCTTTTCCCCTCTCAACCCATACTAACATTGTATTACCCTTTTCTTTTTTGTGCAAAAATTTCACTTCCTTCTCTCTTTGTTTTTTGTTGTGCTTATATTTGAGGTTATGTTTCAATTTGATTTTGGTTTGTTTTTGCTGGTTTTCTACAATCCTATAAGGTTGGCCAAGAATTGTTTCCTTGAATGGTGCACAGTACTTTGATGCATCTTCTTCCTTATATGGAGAACGAATCAACTCGTGTAGAATCTTACCGAATCCGACTAGAAATCACAAGGGATACCTCTGGTGCTTACAATATTGTTGCTGCTTTGATTTTCCTTTACTTTTACACAGAATCGCCATGCCTATCCCAGGCATTCGAATCCATGGAAGAAATAGGGAAATATGGTGAAGGGATTTAACACTAACTTTAAATAGCCCAGTGTTATGAGGGATCATTCAATGCAATCGAAGAATGAAAATAAAATCCCAAAAAGAGTTCTGGAGCACCACCTGCTATTCCATCTAAAATCCCAAGCCATTCACTGTCGGCTAAATATCCCAACTCCTGCTTATCTCTCTACACCGAAAGAACTAGGTTTAACTTCCCTTTTGTTTTTTCTTTAATTTATTTTAACATTGACTCTAGTGGTTTATTTTGTTTTGAAAAATTTTGATTACCCTTTAATTGTTTCGAGTGAAAACAACAAAGTTAATCATCTATTGGTTACAATAAATGTATTGGGCAGCGCTGGTCCATTAAAACTTTTGGCAAGAGAAGATGAGACAGTGCATAAAATAATTCACATTTCTCTGAAATTGTATGCCCGAGAAGGTCGCGTGTCAGTTCTAGGTTACAATGCTAAAAATTTCAAGCTCTATTGTGGTTACAATAGAAAGGAAGGTAGGGTTATACAATATTTTCATTTGTAACCATCTACAAAGGTTTTCTTCAATTTAGATCATTATTATTCTCTTTGTATTATATATAATTATATACTTCTTTATCTTCATACATGTTAAAGAATTTATATATAAGAGATTAATCATGCAAAAAAGGGTATTTCTTCAATCAGAAGATAATAAGTACATCCCAAAGAAAACTATCCCGAGGAAAGATTACTTAAAATTGAAAATTAGAATCTTATTATTGCATTGAATTTATCATTTATTATGAATTTGTATGTGATTAATTTGTGATTAATTTGATATATAAGTGCCATGTCATTATTGTTATTTGTAGCCATGAAACCCTCTCAAGATTTGGAGTTTTAGGAACAAGGAATTTACTGTCGGGAAAAAAACTTGGTAGTAAATTTGAAGAAGAGGAGAAAGTTATGAACAATCCTCCTGCTCAGCAACAACAACATCATTTGAAGGGAAACCTTTGGAAAAGTTGGTGGAACAATTTTGGTATTTCTTCTCATTGAATGAACCTTTATACCAATAGTGTTTTGTCTCATGCAACGAGGCTAGTTATAATCTTCATGCCTATCGTCTCTACTTTATAGAGCCATGTTGCAAATTTATTGGCCTATTCATTGTTGAAGAACATTTGAGCATGTTATTACATGGAAGAGATTAATGTGAATTGTGTAATGTGTTTGAATATCAAATTAACCATTTATTTTTACAATATTCATGAATCTAAATGTAAGTTTTTGGATTTAAAGTCATCTCAATACACGTTTTTATATTTAGAATTCATTAATAGTTGTTCTGCGAATTCATGCATGTTATGGTTTAGATTTTCTTAATCAGTCTCTTTTCATTGACTAGAATGAAGTAAATATTGATGATGTTAACTTGACTTTCTTACCTCTTCCATTGTGAAATTTTTATAGGCTTACACTCTTTTTTATTCACTGGTTTTAATTTTTATTTTTGATTAATTGAATTAACTTTCTTTTTTTTAATCAAAATTTTCATTGTTTTATATTTTTATTAGTTAAATTAATATTTTATATAACTATTCGATATGGTTTTATAAGATATTTAACACCTAATATAGGTAAGATACATTTGTAATCTTTTAAGTTTTAAATTAAAAGCTAGTTCTTACTATATATGATTATTGTATATCAAACACAATTAACACCGAATATAGGTGGGATGCATTTGTAATCTTTTAAGTTTTAAATGAATAACTAGTTCTTACTATGTATGATTATTGTATATCAAACATAATTAAATATATTGTTGTCTTTAAATATGTGATAATGCTATAAACGGAAGAAAGACAAAGGTTTCATTACCTTTGATGATTTCATTATTATTGATTCAAAGTTTTTTGTGCAAATAACAATGCATTACATAAAAGATAACATAAAAGTGGATGAGAAACATTCATCTAGAAAACAACAAATTATGTAGGCAATAAGATTACTATTAGTAGCATGAATACACACTTCCATGTTTATAATTTAAACTATATTAGAACACATGTTTACATCATTATATGTGTTTCATCATATATGAGATATGGTATTATGCTTACAAGTCAACAATGTATTATTCTATTAGGCTTATTAGCTTCACCTTATTACATATTAATCGAAATTTAATTCAACACCATTTAAACCTAAACAACATGGTTTAGTTTCCATTGAAAATTTTGTTACAAAATTTGTTCCTATTTAATGGGTGATAGATTCTTATAAAATTTCCCTACCAAAGCTATAATTCTCACCAAAAACTCATTAATGATGGTGTTTGAGAACTATGAATGATACTTAAGACCTACTCATCCATACCCTACTTCAATATTTTCAATTATAGAGCACATTCAACAATAACATTGATTATAATGGGGAATTTATTATATGAATGAGTGATTATCACTTAAAGATCACCATAATTTGGGGTGATGTAATATACTCAAATTGAGGGCACAATAAACCTGAAATTTTATTTGTACAAAAACAAGGAATTACAACTATGAAAATTACTTTCTAAAATGAACATAAATATGAAATTGTCCTCTAAATTTTATATCTAGATCAACCTCCAAGCTTAATGAATGAGTGCATCCCAGAAAAGATGATGTGCTAGGGTCTAAAAAATCGTAGCTTTTCCATCAAAACACACCCTTCTAAGTAGGGGGAGCCCATATGTCTATCTGAAACAAGGGATATTGAACTTTATTAGACCTTAAGCTGAAAAATTACAACAATATAGAATATAAACTCACAACGTATATCTCCTCAACTATTAAGGTGAGCTTCTTTTATAAATTATCCATGCAAATCTCTCATTAACTTCCATGCATTTCAATTAACTAATGGTGAACTATCATGAGATGTCCATGCACATGGCGAAAGGGAGTATACTTGAGTTTAGTTGAAGTAGAAGAGGAGAGAAGAAGCATGTGTTTATTCTAATGGAGATACTCTTATGTCAAGTGGGAGAGAAAAAAACATGTGCCTAGATAACTGACCCACACACTCGGTTATCTCCCTATGAATGCGTGTGTTGTGTTTAATTCTAAGGAAAGTGCTACCTCATTCCTAAATTAGTGCATGCATCTCAGTAGTCTTTAGTTAACTCATGCATGTGCTCCAAATAACTCCCAATCACACTCAGTTTTATCCATGTGGATTAATCCCCATGCATGTAACCAAACCCAATGTGGCTTTGTATCCTTTTCCACTTGGGTAAGCCAAGGAAATGACGATTAATTTGCTATTAGTTTTTCTAGTTACAAGACCTAGGACGCTTACAAGAGACTTAGCCCATAAGATTTAGGATGATGAGCTGATTGCAGTGGCACCATTCACTTGTCAGCTTCAATTTTCGGGCAGTCCCAAATGTTTTCAAAGTGACGACAAGTGACCAAGATCTGTGTATGATAAAAACCAAATTTCAAGTCATGGCCAACAAGAAGATCGAGCGCCTTGAAAAAAGTTGGATTCTTTCCATGCCCTAGCAGAATAGATGTAACAATTCATGGAATAATTCAAAATGAGCACGTTGGGGTTTCATCCGAAGGCACATGGTATTAATGAAGACCTTGAAGGAGAATCTAGCTATCATATTCACTTCCATGGAAATCACCAACATTCCCACCCTCACCCACCTAAGCTGGTATAAATTTCATGGTTCCAAACTGACAATATGGGCAGCACAAATGTAACAATATTTCATTTTGAATGATATCCGAGATGAACAAACTAAAATACATGTGGGAGCCCTTTACTTGGACCAAGACAGATGGAAATGGTGGTAGTGGCATCAAAAATGATATCTTGGGAACATAACTCGGTAGGTGTTCTCAAAATCTCTTTGTGACCACTTTGACTAAGAATCTAATTTTTTGGGTCATCTTACTAAGCTCCGACAGACAGGCACAATAAAAGACTACATTGTATCCTTTAAGATATTGGCCATCTATACAGAGGGTCTGGGAGATGAATTCTACTTGGAATGTTTTATAAGTGGTCTCAAAGAAGCTATCCAAGCCCATGTCCAGATGCACCACCCACCTACAAGGATGGATGCTTGCACAAAGGCTATCGAAGTGGAACATGCTTTATCAGCCAAGTTGCCTCGTCCAAATTTCATAGCCAAGGGTCACCCCACCCAGGCTCATGGCCCTACCAAAACACTTAAGGTTCAAAAGGTTTCATCAATAGAAATGGCTGAAAAAAGAAAACAAGGATTGTGCTACTACTCGAAGAAAAATACTCCCCTGGGCATAAATGCAAGGAACCCAAATTCTTTCAAATTTATGTTACTGATCACAGCTCATCTAAGGAAGCCCCACCCCTTAAGGGACTAGGGGACGAATTTGAGGAAACCCAGCAGGACAATGAACTCCGAGCTATGCCAGAGGAACCAGTTATCTCACTACATGCTTTGGAGGGCATTTCTACGCCCCAAACTCTCAAAATCAGAGGCGATTAACATGGGTGGTTGTGACATTGTCTTGGGTGGTGAATGGCTTCGCATACTAGGCCCAACCACCATTGATTTCCAGGATTTATATATGAGCTTTAAATAGAATGATCACATGTATACCCTCTATGGACTCTAGGTAGGTGCTCCTTCTATAATTAGCTTGCATCACATGGAAAAGTTGTTGAAAAAGGGCCATCATGCAGTTATCACCCAATTTAATGCCAACTAGGCCATAGAGCCCACTACTCTTCATATTCATCTTGAGATGCAACAGGTCTTAAATCGCTACCAACAGGTATTTGACAAACCTAAAGAGCTTCCACCCTCTAGAGGGAAACATGATCATAGAATCACTTTGGTCCTAGGGTCACAACCACTGAATGTGTGCCCATATCAATATCCTTTCGCCAAAAATAATGAAATTGAAAAAAGAATCAATGAACTCCTTGAAGTCAGTGTTATTCGTCCTAGCATCAATCTTTGTTCATCACTAGTGGTCATGGTGCTCAAGAAATATGGGGAATGCCACATGTGTCCAAACTTTAGGGCACTCAACAAGCTCACTGTCAAAGACAAATTCCCTATCCCAATTGTTGATGATCTGCTTGATGAAATACATGGTGCTCAATTCTTTACTAAGCTAGATTTTCGCTCTAGCTATCACCAAATACACATGAAAGAAGTAGACATTCCCAAGACTGCTTTCCGAACTCATGAAGGCCATTATGAATTCTTGGTCATGCCATTTGGTGTCTGTAATTCCCCATCCACTTCTCAAAGCCTTATGAATCACTTTCTGAAACCATATCTCTGAAAATTTGTCCTTGTTTTCTTTGATGACATTCTCATCTACAGCCTAAACTGGGAATAACATCTTCCGCATGTAGACGTGCTCTTGTAACTAGTCCAGAATCACAAATTATTCATCAAATTATCCAAGTTCTCTTTTGGAATGGAAGAAGTCGAGTATTTGGGCCACATTGTGGGTTGTGAAGGTGTCCGGGTGGATCCCAGAAAGATATAGGCAATGCAAGATTAGCCCCAACCAAAAACCTTAAAGAGTTTGAGAGGATTCTTAGGTCTCACTGGCTATTATCGCAAATTTTTCCACAATTATGTTCGCGTTGCTAGACCCATCACTAACCTTCTCAAGAAAGATTAATTCCTATGGACTAATGCAGCATAATAGGCATTTATGGCTCTCAAACAAGCCATGTGTTCCACTCTCATATTGGCACTACTCGAGTTCACCAAACCTTTTCTAATTGAATGTGATGCTTCAAGTACTGGTATTGATGTTGTATTAATGTGGGAAGGTCGACCCTTGGCTTTCACCAACCAACAATTGAGTTGGAAACATTTGGGACAATCTACCTATGAGAAGGAGATGATGGCCATATTACATGTAGCAGATACTTAGTGACCATACTTATTGGGGTGACGTTTCCAAATCTGCACAGGCCATCAAAACCTCAAATAATTTTGGGAACAAAGTTTATCCTCACCCTAGAAAAATAAATGGCTGGCCAAAATGTTGGGATATGATTATGAGATAATTTACAAGAAAGGGCATGACAATGTAGTAGTGGATGCTTTATCATGCTAATTTGAGAATGAAAGCACCCTGCTATCAATCTCTCCTCCCATACCTGATTGGATTGAAGAAGAAGACAAGGATTGGTTTTCACACCCCTCCCTCTCCCAACTCATTAATAACTTGATAGAAAATACTAATTCCTCATTTGGCTACTCTTGAAAGGATGAGATTCTTCGCTACAAGGATAGAGTAGTTATATCGCTGACATCCACCCTCAAAACACACATTTTGGCAGAGATGCACTCATCTCCCACTGCAGGCCATGTAGGATTTCAGAAGACTTATTCTCATACTTGTCATTCTTTCTTTTGGATAGGCATGAAAACTGACATTCTTACTTTTGTAGCTAAATGTGAGGTGCGTCAACACCACAAAGGAGAAACATTCAAGTTATGAGGCACCTTACAACCATTGCCAAGCCCTACCTCCGTCTGGATAGATGTTCCTATGGATTCCATTATTGGTCTCTCGATGTCAGGCAAGAAATCAGTCATCATTGTGGTTGTGGACACAATTTCTAAATATGCTCATTTTTTCACTCTACCCCACCCATTTACCCCCACTTTGATGGCCCAAGCTTTCATGGACCAAATCTTGAAACTGCATGGCATGCCCACTTCCATTGTGTCTGATCGTGATCCAACTTTCACGAGTAACTTTTGGCAAGAATGTTTCAAGCTACAAGGCATCTAGCTCCAACTAAATACTTCCTATCATCCCCAAATGGATGGTCAAACTAAAGCAATCAAAAAATGTTTGGAGACATACCTAAGGTGCTTCACTTAAGCAAAGCAACATCAATGGGTACAATGGCTACCTTTAGCTCAGTGGTGGTATAATACTAATTATCATGCAGCCACTAAAATGACTCCATATGAAGCAGTGTATGGCCAACTCCCACCTTCACCTATTTCTTATATCCCTCGATGCTCTAAGGTGCCAATAGAGGATCAACTCCTATAGAACCATGCGGCCATGATAGCCCATCTCAAAGAGAATCTCCATCAAGCTCAAAATCAAATGAAGAAACACGCAGACCAACATTATTCAGAGTGCACATTTCAAGAAGGGGATTATGTATTCCTACGGCTTCAACCATATAAGAAAAAATCATTCAAAGAAAAGGGTTGCCAAAAATTAACTCCAAAATTATATGGACCTTATGAAATACTTCAGTGCATTGGAGCAGTTGCCTACAACCTGACCTTGCCACCAACTTCAAAACCCCATCCAGTCTTCTATGTATCATGCCTAAAAAACGTGGTGGGGAACAATTGCAGAATTTAAACCAGTCTACCTAAATTGGATGAAGAAGGATCACTCTGGCTCCAACCTAAAAAATTCCTCGATATGCGAGAACGACATCTGCATGACCACACGAACAAGGAAGTCCTCATAAAGTGGAAAAACACCTCTCCAAAATATGTGACCTGGGAACCAATCACTATTCTTCAGTAGTTTCCATAGCTTTAGCCTTGAGGATAAGGTTTCTTTTGATGGGGGAGGGCATGTTAGGGTCCAAATTTAACCCTTTTATTTATGTAATAGGTTGGAGTCATAATTATAGTTAGTTAAAGAGCTAATAAAGCCCGTACTGATAATTGTAAGTGATTGGCCCGCATTTAAGAAAGGGATCATAGTTAGCTGCAAACAGGCCATGGTATTAGATAGATGGTATTGCAAGAACCATGGTAATGACCCATGGTATTGTATGTATGGATTCTATATAAAGGATAGAGAATCCCCATTGAGAAATATCGAGTCTTATTTTATAATCAAGCTTTGCTCTGCTAGAGGTTTCCCCCTCAAAGAGGCAAGCGAACATTGCTTTCATCTCTGAATGATAAAATACTTGTTGCTTTTCTCATTTTGTTTTGTGTTCTGGGTTGTATTTCTTCGCATATTTGGTATTCTTGAATTTCTCGCAGGTCAAGATATTTTGTATTCCTTTTGTTTTTCTTTTACTTTTAAAATACCATTGGAAATTACCATGGGTTTCTATAACCATGGCTTGTAAACCACTTAATGAAGAATCAAGATAATATTATGTACTCTTCCTTCTCTTACGTATAATTTTAAATACATTTGGAAATATTCCATCTTATATTTATTATGCACTTTTTATCAATAATGTAGAACCTTTTTCTATATATATGAACTTTCTCCTTCAAAATTTACATAAGACTATATTTATTTATTTATTTTTAAATATATTTTTTTAATCTTTATATGTACT
>APFE030805188.1:699-20140 GCA_000404065.3 Pinus taeda
AACTAGTGTTTTCGGTCCGGAAAGTTACTATTTGTGTGTGATTGATCTCCTAGATTCTTTAGGCGTGTGATTCAATTTTTTTGGTTCTTTAGAGGCTTTAGGTGGTTTTCATTGAGATTTTACTTTGTTTGCATGTGAAGTAGTTAAAAGTCTTTAACTGTGGCAGAATTACCAAGGCAGTCCCCTAGACTTCGGGGCCAATCTCCTAAGTTTGTAAGCGTGGCTGAGTTACTGTGGAAGTCTCGTAGACTTCGGGGCCAACCTCCTGAGGACGTACCAAGCCAGCTTGAAGGCTTGAAAGTCCTTGTAACTCCTAGTGACAGTAGAGGTGGGTCACCTGAAGAAGGAGAACCTTCTTTGATAGTACATTCTGATTCTCAACCGTTAGTAATTTAAAAAGTTACTGGTAGCGTTGCATCTACTAGTGATATAGGTGAAGAGCCTGAAATATCTAAACCCGAATCTGAAATTGCTGCTACTCCCATATCAGAGTTTGTTTCTCCAACTTCTAGTGGTCCTAGTTCCCCTAGGGTAGAAACCGTAATTACCCAAGATCTTCCTTCTAGACTTATAGCTATTGAAGAACTTGCTATTTCGGACATCGAAGAAAGCTTTCCTTTTCCAGAAGATCGACCTATCTTAGACCTTAGGGAGCGTGAATCAATCTTTTACAGTCCACCTAGGAGCAGTGCTTGGTATCGTTCATTGACTAATATTTTGGAAAACCCGGGACTAAGTTTTTCACCACCTCGTATTTTTTATCACCCAGCACCTAGAGATTACTATCCTTTATTGAATATGTCGAACCCGTCATCCATGTTTTCTCAATCTCCAAAAGCCTATTTGTACGACGGTCCTTCTGTTCCCGCTGGGTATCAGTCCATTTCTGGTACTTTTTTGGGAGCATCTCCTCAACCTATCGAACAGAAGTTATTAACTGGAAGTAGTGGTACTAAACCGTTGAGTGTAGAAGATATTCTCATGATGTCAGGTTCTCAAGTTCAAGGTGGCCAGTTACCGCCTGGGGGGCAACCTCAAGATACCCAGTATGTGCCTGGGGGGCAACGTCAAGGTACCCAGTATATGCTTAGGGGGCAACCTCAAGGTACTTAGTTTGTGCCTGGGGGACAACCTCAAGTACAGTACATACCTACGGGACAGTACGTTCCTCAAGGTCAACCCCAGACTCAATATGTACCCCAAGGTCAACCTCAGTATCAATATGTACCCCAAGGTCAACCTCAATATCAATATGCACCTCAAAAATCAACCTCAATATCAATATGTACCTCAAGGTCAACCCCAGTATCAGTACGTGCTTCAGGGTTATCAACCCCAAGGTCAGTACCCATCTCAAGGTTACCAACCACCTTCTGGTCAATCATATTATCAACCTTACCCTCAACCTGGTTATGGTCCTCAATATCCTCAACCTATTATGGGTCCATACCATGGAACGAATTTAGTGTGGGATCCATCTCAATCTCAATAGGTCTTGCAACTGAATGTGCAGTCGTCATCTCAACCTGGACAACCCTTGGTTTTTGGTCCATCCCAGCAACCTGTCTAGTCTACTGTTCAAACTTCTGCAGCTTCTGTTGTTTCTCAGTCTGGGCCTAGTATGCCTCGTACTCTCCCTCAAACGTCTGCTGCAACTACTGCAACATCTACTCCATCTACCCCACCTTCTTCTGGAGTATCGACAGCTCCAGTTTCTACTGTCCCTGTATCTAGTCCTCAGACATCTTTACCTTAGTCTGGACCCACGGTCCACACTTCAGTTCAGATGCCTGTAGGAAGTACGGTTGTCACTACTCAAACTCAATTTAATCAACCTCTATACCAAGGACAGTACCAATACGATCCTGCTGTGCAACAACCAACCTATCAGTATCAACCGTACCCTGGGTATACATATCAACAACCTTAGCAACCCCAATATGGTCCGGTTAATCCTGGTTTTCCAGGAGGAAAAAATATCCCAAATGCGATTCCCATTCCTAGTTATCCTGGATATCCTCCTCCTAGGACTGGTCTGCAGACCCAGATTTTTAGGGACCCTAATCGTCAGTTACCATTTATCGCAACTTTGGACTTGCCTGACTTGACGCGCCTTACGAACGATCCAATTAACTATATTCAGTATTGGCCGCCAATGCCGCATAAGTTGCCCAGTGATATTCCTAAGTTCGAAGGTAAGCCAGGAGAGGACCCGTCAAACCATGTGATGACTTATCACCTCTGGTGTGCGTCTAACTCCATTTCATATGATTTGATTCGTTTACGTCTTTTCTAGCGCACTCTAATTGGTCTTGTGGCCAAATGGTACATCGAGTTACCGCGAGCCACTTTTTATAACTTTGGTCAGTTAGCTACCTCGTTTTTAACTCATTTTCAGTTGCCATTCAGATATGACAATGGCACGGAATTATTAACTTCGTTAAAGCAGTCAACGTCCACTTACATTTCAGATCATATCCATGAATGGAGACTTCAACGATGTTTAGTGAAAGTATATATTCCGGATCAGATCTTAGCTGAATGGTTTGTAAAATCTTTACTGCCCAAGATCACTGAGGATGTAGCTAAGGCCAGAGTAGTTACTGAGGAGCAAGTAATTGCTCAAGCATAGTACCTTGACTTAGTTTATACTTAGTCAGGTACATTACATGAGAAAATCCCCGATCTACCCAAACAAAATCAAATCGCTGCTGCTCCTTCAGGGTCTCATGCCGCTGATGGTATGATTGGTACGTTTAATACCAAAAGTAAGAAGAAATTTTCCAAGAATTCTTCTCCTATCATAACCTTGCCAGATTCCCCGACAGGAGAGTCTTCCGCGGAACTTTCCGCCGACATTCACGTTGTAGAGTCATCTACAGCTAAATCCAAAACTGGTGGTAAGAAGAAAGGGAAGAAGAAGAATAAACTAGATAAAAATTCAAAAGAGAAACCCGAAAAAGCGGAACCAACTGATGAAAAACGCAAACCTCATTATCCGTGTCTCATCTGTGATGAAGACCATTATACGAGAGACTGCCCTCATCATGCAGAGGTTGCGAAAATTGTCAAAGGTTCCCAAACTCCTGCTGTCTTGAAGGATCCTTTTCCAGCTCAAGACAGTAAGATGATAGGTTCATCATCCAACGCCAATGAAGAACCCATATTGATGATGTCCCATGTAAGGATTGCGACTCGATCGCAAGATTATGGTAGTAAAAGTCCTGTTGATGGTAAAGAAGCAGAATCTTCTCATTCGAATCCATCAACCTCAGCTCCCGGTTCCGATCCACTACAGATCGAGAAACCTAACCTAGACTTAGTAATCAAACCGCCCATAAAGGGTGTACTTCGAAAGTCTGCTTCCAATCCACATGCGAGAGCGGCTCAGAACTACAACATTGTTGAGGATTTAGCTGTTTCACCCTCAGCAATGTCGGCTTTGGAAGTGCTGCAATCATGTCCAGCACTGCGCAAATTACTTTTGTCGGCTATAGGAGTTGTTGATGTTCAAGACCCGAACCTTATAATCTTCGATCTAGAAAATAGTGCACCGTGCTTACCTCATCAGATGGCTATCCAGATTCTAGTGATAGTAAAAAACAGACCTGTTCATAGGACTGTAATTGATGAGGGAGCTTCCACGTGCATTATGTCGATACAATGTTGGAGATTGCTTGGTTCTCCTTCACTAAATCAATCCTCGACGATTCTTAAGGCCTTTGATGGCCGTGGGTTTCATCCTTTCTGCATTTTACAGGATCTACCTATAGGGGTTGAAGGTAAAACCGTTAATCTAGATGTGGAGGTGGTTGATGCCCCTCTAGATTACAACCTTCTCTTGGGTCGTAGTTGGTCTTACGCTATGACAGTTGTTGTTTCATCGATCTTTCAGCTTATAAAGTTCTCTCATAATGGAAAGATCGTCACCATAGACCAGTTGTCATACTTTTCATCCGACCTAGCCTCTGCTGAGAGCATTCAGCATGTTGGTAAAGCGACGATCCCTTATAAGGATGTTCGTGTAGGGTTAGTTAAAGATTCCGGTTTACTAGGCACTTTTCCTTTCCCTCCTATCAACGTATTGTCTTCTACTGCAACCATTCATACGATTTCATCAGAAACCATTGTTAATGATGATACTTGGATCATACCTTCTGAATCTGAGATAGACTCATTTGGTACTTTTATGCCTTTGAGTCCGTATGCACTTGCGTATCAGACTGTGCAGTCGTTTTCCGACACAACATCAACCCAAATCGACTTAATGAATGTGGTCCATGAGGAATCACTTTAGACATCAAACTCGGATTTAATAATGTTTTCCAAACTTGTTCAAACGGATGAGCAAATTCGTGAAATCCTATGTGTCGATGAGTTACCATGGGAAGATCTTCATCACAGATCTTCGTTTCTACCCGAGAACGATCGTTTCGAAAATGATTTTTCCTCAATTTTTACGACTGAATATGTTAAGGATGCTCAGAATCCAATGAAACATCCTGATTCTGAGTTAAACTTGGGAAATATTTCTCGAACTATTCCCCTTGACATTTCAGTTAAGCCTCGAATTGTTGAAAACGTTCATATAGGTGCCTCTTGTACGGAAGATGAAATTCAAACATATAAGGCCCTATTTCAAGAATTTCGCGACATGTTTGCCTGGTCATATGAGGAAATGCAAGGAATTGACCCAGCAATTGTAGTTCATGAAATCAAAACTTACCTGGACGCTAAACCCGTTCGGCAATGTTTGCGTCAGATTCACCCAAGAAAAGCTGCTGCAATTAAAGCAGAAGTTGAAAATTACTCAAAGCAGGTTTGATTTATCCGATCCCGTTAACGGATTGGGTATCGAATATTGTTCCTGTGAACAAAAAGCAAGGGACAATACGAATATGTATCGGCTATAGCGACATTAATCGAGCATGTCCAAAGGACAATTACCCTACTCCCTATATCGATCAAATCATTGATGATTGTGCTGGCAGTGAAATTTTCTCCTTTACGGATGGCTTTTTCAGATACAATCAAATCAATATTCTACCTCCTGATCAACCAAAAACAGCATTCATTTGTCCGTGGGGGACATTTGCTTATTGCAAATTACCTTTTGGTCTTAAGAACGCCGGGGAAACTTTTCAACGGGCCATATCTTACGCTTTTCATGATATTGAGCACATTGTGCAACCTTATCTCGATGACTTGCCTACTCATTCATTACATCTAGCTGACCATCTCGTCCATTTAAGAGCAATTTTTATGAGATGTAGGCATTATCGGATTCGGTTGAATCCCCACAAGTGTGTGTTCTGTATTGAAACGGGTCGGTTACTGGGGTTTGTTGTTTCGAAAGCCAGAATTCGCGTCGATCCCTCGAAGGTTGAAGCCATTATCCGATTTCCTCCTCCTTCGAGTCTTCGCCAACTCCAAAGTTTGCAGGGGAAAGCAAACTTTTTACGTCGATTCATCCCTAACTACGCTAAGATCACAAAGGGTTTTACCTAGTTGTTGAAGCATAATACTTCATTCTTTTGGGACGAGATAGCTGAGAAATCTTTTGATGCGCTAAAACACACGTTGACCCATACACTGTTGTTGCATCCTCCCAACTACAACCAGGACTACTTCTTGTATCTTGCTGCTTCCTATTCCACCATCGGAATGGTGTTAGTTCAGGAAGATGAATTCGGTACTGAACATGTGATATATTACCTTAGTCACACGCTAAATCCAACTGAGATAAAATACTCACATGTGGAGAAATTGGCATTGGCAGTTGTTCAAGTTGTCCAACGATTTCGTCATTACATTTTACTACGCAAGACTACATTTATTTCCGATTGAAACCCTATGATCTACATTTTGACCAAGCAATTGCTGGGGGGCAAGTACTCCAAATGGATTTTCATCCTGCAGGAGTTCGACTTGGAATTTGAAAAGTCTAAGTCAAAGAAATCTTTAGTTTTCGTGGAATTAATGTGTGACTTCTCGCGTGCTGACAGGGAAACTGTGGCGGAGGAGCCCATTGTGGACGAATCCTTGTTTCTAATCAGCACTTTAGATCTGTGGTACGGGGATATCATCATTTATCTCCAAACCCAAACCTTTAGGCCAGATATTTCACGATCAGACCATCGAAAAATCTGATTCCAGTCCCAACAATTCAAAATTATTGGAGATACTCTTTATCGTCGTGGGGCGGACTTTGTTTTTCAATGTTGTTTGACTCATGAGGAAGCCGAAAGGGTCTTAAATGACTATCACTCTGGAGCGAGTGGCAGTCATATGTCTGGGTATGCCACTGCCCAAAAGATATTGCGCGCTGGCTATTTCTAGCTGTCTATGTTTTAAGATTGTATTATTGCAGTCCGAAAATGCCACAACTGCCAAATTGTTTATCGAAAGATGCGCGCTCCACCTGCTCCTCTTCACCCTATAATTGTCGTTGGTCCTTTTTCCAAATGGGGTATCGATTTTATTACATGTAACCCTCACTCGGCCAGGGGGCATGCGTATTTATCCTTGCGGTAGATTATTATACTAAGTGGGCCGAGGCGATGCCTATAGTTGAGGCAGAGGGAAAAACAGCTACGATTTTCGTATTCAATCATATCATTGCTAGGTTTGGTGTTCCACAAGCGATTATCACTAATCATGGGCGTCATTTTCAAAACTTTATGATGACAGAACTTATAGACCAACTTGGCTTGCATCATGGCAGTTCAACTCCTTATTATCCACAAGCTAATGGCCTGGTTGAAGCCATCAACAAAGTTCTAGTCATCATGATCCGACGAATCATTGGGATTCATCGGTCGAATTGGCACAACATGCTATTTTCAACGTTGTGGGCGTATCGAACCTCAGTTAAAACATCAACAGGGTTCACTCCTTTCCAACTACTTTATGGTTTGGAAGTTGTGTTACCCATTGAGTGCGAAATCCCATCATTGCGAATGGCCATCGAGTTACTTCCATCTACTTCCGAAGAGGAAATATGTTTGTTATACTTGGCTCAACTAGATGAGAATCGCCGCGATGCTGCATTAGCGATCGAATCTCATGCAAAACGTATTA
The DNA here is from genome assembly GCA_000404065.3 of Pinus taeda. Taxonomy (NCBI): domain Eukaryota; kingdom Viridiplantae; phylum Streptophyta; class Pinopsida; order Pinales; family Pinaceae; genus Pinus; species Pinus taeda. The sequence continues at coordinate 7,780 of APFE030805188.1, forward strand.
AAGCTCAGTATGATCGAAATGTGACCCCTCGAAATTTTTCGGAAGGAGATCTAGTCCTTTTTTACGATCAAGCAAATGATAAATTAGGCACTGGAAAATTCGTGCCTATGTGGCATGGTCCCTTTGTTGTCAAACGAAAGCTAGCGAAAGGGGCCTATGAATTGGTAGACTTTGACGGGGTCTCTTTAAGTAAACCCAGAAATGGTCTTTACCTGAAGAGATATTATGCTTAAAACGAGTGTGGAGATTTTTTAGTTAGGGTTAGTTTTCTTCTAGCTGGTGTGTTTTAGATTAAAGTGTGCTTAGCTTAGAGGTTGAGTTTTTCGTCGTTATTCCTGCTTATCTTGGTTTTACGTTTGATGTCGTAGATGTCGACGCCTCTCCAAACATATATTGGTTTCGCTGATGGCGCTTGTCGTAGTACACGGAATATTTCTTCCGCAACTTGGGTTATTTATTTTCCCTCTGACGAGTTGGTATCTATGCATGGGGTAAGCCTCGGCCAAACAACGAACAACATTGCAGAGTATAGTGCAGTGGTGCAGTTATAATCTGAATCCATTTCATTTGGGATTCGGAGTTTGATAGTGAGGTTAGATTCTAAACTCGTTGTATTACAGCTTAATAGAGTATACGCCATTAGAAATCTAGTTTTATTAAGCTTATTTTTAAGAGTGCGTCTCTTGGAACGTGAATTTGACTATATTGAATATCAGCATATTCCAAGATCTTTAAATACATTAGCAGATGCAATTGCTTCTCAAATGTTAAGTAGACATGTGCAATAATCATACAAGTAAATTTAAAAAACATTCCATAACATGTTTTAACAAGATAAGCTGGTAATAATGATATCATATATATAGGAGTGTGTCAAAATAATACATCGTCCTCGATCATAAGTTGAAAAACACCTTATGATCGGAAAAAATGATAAGTACAAAAAAGAAAAAATGTCATATGTGACTAAAATAGGTGATCATCCCATCATTGGTGATGATCTCGATACGAAACCACTGCACGGGCCACCTTACAAAGGAACCTCCTAAAAGGTCCTGGGACTCCAATCACATAGCGCTAAAGTCGACGAGGGATGTCGTCTATACTGGTCTCGGGCATGTCCCCTGTCAGGCGCTCTAAATGGCTCTCCAGCTCGGCTAAGGTCTCTGCTGATTCATCCTGTGGGGCTGGAGCCGGTGCAACTGGTTGTTTCCTCTCGTAAGGCCGGAGAGCGGTTGGGCGTCGTGGGCCCACATCTGCGTTTGAAACTTTTACTATTAGTTTTGGGACGATATAAAAACAACAAAAAATTTAATTAGGAAAAATGTTGAAAATGATTTTACCTGCATCATCCCATTGCTCTCCTGGTGGAAGAGCCATGTCTGGGCCTCCACAAAAATCAACCCCAGCATAAGGAAAGTGCTGAATAGAAAAAACCTAGTTCTCCAACCATTGGAAATACTCAGGTTTGAACCGAACGACCTCGGTCCCCTCATCAGGATGACGGGCCATAACTGCAACCCATCGCATCAATTTGGGCTCTCGAGGAAGCCCAGCTCCAATGGTAAGGTGCTATGGGATCAGCATCGGAACCCTCTCCAGGCCAAAAATCACAACTATAGCCCCATAACCAAAGGTCTTTAGTTGTCCATTTTTGGCCCTGGTCAGTTGGCCCTTCACATTGGCCAACACAGCATCGCACCAGTTGAAAATCGTGCCTCGAAAGCAATCAACTGCCATCTGCATCTGGGATCCGGTGGCAACATGTAGCGCTGCACTGCCGCAGAGTTTGGTAACTGTGAATGCTATAACCATGAGTTCAGGAAGGGATATGGTTTTGATATCTATCCCTTTGTCCCGATTCTGAACATTGCAGAACTCTAGGCAGAGGCTCTCGACAGACTAGCCACCTGCCCTGGGCCCAAATAGAGTCAAGTCTTCACCCCTCCTGGGCAAACCAGTCGAGAAGTATATATCAGCTGGGTCGATTTCGAGCTGGTTTCCACTAATAAAGAAGCATTGGTCCTGTATACTCCATCTATCAACCAGCCACTACAAAACATTCACCTGGCCTCTCATGCTAGGTATGGCCCAGAATTTGTACAAGCCACATGCCTTCAATGCATCGATCAAAGGTTGATGATTCATTGCAGCGAGGTCCACATCCTCGTGCTCCTGTTCTCACCAATCAAGCCTGATTTTTATCCTACAATCAAGTAAAAAGGCGAATTAGAATGCATAAATCGATTTCATTGGGTATTTTTTGAGTTAGTTAGGTTTTTATACACCTATGCGCGGGGTACGCACCCCCTTGTTAGGGACAGTGCGTGAGGCACACACCTTGCTTTCACGGCAGGTGCGTATCCCCGACTTTTGCCCCATTGCAAAAAAGTCAGGGTACGTGGGTCCCCTGTGGTAAACCCGCGGGCCCACGCGCGCAGGTTTGAAACCTAAAAACCTCCTAAAAACAAAAATCAAACCCTAAAAAATGATTTCAAATGGACAAAAATGAAGAGTAGGATGATGTGGATTACTTGGAGGAGACGTCGTTCGATTCCGACGGATGGATTTTCCGCAATCTTCACGGGAAGTTTCTGGTCAAAAGCCCTTTTTTCTCACCCAAATCTCCAATGGTAAAAATGAATGGTAAATACTAAAAAGTCCTTTTTATAAGTTTTTTGGGTAAATAAATTCTAAATTTGTTTATGTTTCACTTTAGAAAGGTGTTTTTTGTGACATTTTTACCCATTATTAAACAGGTATGAGTAATGATTGAGTTTTTGTTCAGGATAACAGATTTTTCAGGCAAAATCGGTCATTTTCAACGAAAAAACATTAGAGTCACCTTTAAGCTCTTTTCTGACTCCTAAAACATGAAAAGCTTGCTGAGTTTTTCTTTTTAATCTCGTTAAAATGGAACTAAAAAGACGGTCCTCTTACAACCCTTTTCTTACCGTAAAAACACGAAAAGGTTGTCGGGTTTTTGTCGTTTCAAATTCGATATTGGTCATAAAACAACGTGTCATTCATCACTTTTTTACTTCTTCAGATCAGAGGCACTAATTACAAAAAGTACTCCTTGTTTGTAAAAGACCAAGTGGTTCTCTCAAGTATTATTTTATACTTTTTCGGGCTTGGGAGACACAAATTTACGAAAAAGTCAACCCTAAAGTCTTCTTAAGTTTTTTCAGACTCTCTAAAACTGAAAAACGCCGAGTTTCTCCTATACTGGACTCGTTAAATTTTGACAGTAAAGGACCTATTCAATTACAAACAGGAACGGACCACTCCTTCTTAGGGTTCAAATTTAAACTAAGTTGGACTCATTTGAAGTATGAGCTTATAATCAAGCATATGTTATCCTCCTCAAGCTTGTAGAAAATAAAGAGGTACTTGCCAGAAATGGTGGGGGAAAAGAGAGAAAAATGAACTTGTTTGTCATACTTTGTAACCACTCTTGAACACGACACTTTCATTCACCTGGGTTGGGAAATCCTTTGCCTAACAGTTGATCAAATCACATTGAAAGTCTTCAGCCAGTTTCTGGGTATTAACTTTGGGTTAATCATCACCAAACCATTTGTTGTGTCGTTATGTGTTCAAGAGGTCAGTGCGAATAAGCCATTCATCTGCAAAAATATCTGTCATCCATCTTGACCATCCCTGAGTCAGTCCTTGCAACTAAATTTCTTCAAACTTGATCTATGATTTTGTGTTGTGGGCTTGTCTACGACGGATCGCTTTCTATCGATTTCAGCTCTTTATCTAGAAATATGATCTAGAAATCGATAGTACCTTGGGATCTACATGCCTCAATGGCAGGTTTCTTGTATTCAACGATAGGTTGCATCATTGACCTTCGATTGAAGGATTCCGTGATATGTTCGACATTGACACATCTAATCACATCTCATGGATTGTACTGAGTACTTTGAGATCCATTGTCATTATTGGTGGTTTCTCTCACACTTGTTAACAATTTACATCATTGACTGGTAATCAAGTGGTTTCTACCATGTTCGACTTCGACGCATTCATTCGCATGGATAGAATCGTACTATTTTAGGAAGTAGAAATGAAGACCCTGGATCTAGTTTCCACCATCCAGGCTGCGGGGAATTTTGTATTCATTATGTTATAGACTATTCATAAATAGATGGCTACGTCCATACTGTGTGTACATGTGTCTATACTTGTGATGTATTACAAGATCATTCCTCTATCAGAGCAGTAGTTAGTTTTCTAGTCAATTTTTAGTTTCCTAGTCAGTTTTGATCTGAGTATAGGAATGCCTACCTCAGCGATGATATGATCTCATATATATATTTTACACTTGAATTTTTTTATAGGTTCCAACCGGGCTCTCCGCAAGATAATCCTCGAAATGATAAAGTACTTCACTCTTCTTGAATGATAAATGAAATCCTCATCTACTACAGACTTCGCACTTTAGGGGGCAATCTGTTACACAAAAATATCGTCACCATGATTATTTGTAGTCAATATGGGTCTATCATCACTTATAGTAGCCTCCTAAGCAAGTCTCAGACCTTAGCTCTTCATGTCAAGTTTTGCAAATGAGAGAAAAGACATTGAAAATCAATATTACTCTGGTTCTGCAGTTTCTCTCACTTTTGCCTGTGGGCCCGCACCCTTTGTTCATATTTCCTGCGTATCTGCACGCTCTGTCTGTAAAGGGGTGGGTGCGTACACCTGTAAAAGTCAAAAAGGCGCAAGTTTATCCTAAAAAACTCACTTTTGGGTTAAATCTAGATGTTTCTAGAAGGATTTTGACGTGGATTGTTCGCTCCAAGGTGGTTCATGCATTCCAAAAGAGAAGGAGCTAATCCCTTGATAGGTGGAGCTATCCCTTTAAAGGAGGGCTTTATCCCTTTGAACGAGGACCTAGTAACTTCCCTCCATTGCACTATAAATTAAGGCATTGGGTCAGTTGTTGGAGAGGTTAGAAGATGAACATTTTTTAGGGTAAATGCTGATGGAATTGGGACTTCCTAGTTAAACTTGAGAGGAGAGAGCTCATACCTTTTGGTTTCATTTGGAAGTGAGTGAAGCTTGTCAAAGTAGAGGAGACTTCTTGTTAGACCCTGGGAGGAGCTTGTACAACATCACGACATAGGTTGTAAAGTTCTTCTTCATTTGAATTAATACAATCAGATTCATTTTCTCAACAAATTGTCTTATGTGGTTTGTTTCATAATCTCCTTGATCATTATGATGAATATGCTTTATGATATTTGCTTTTTAGGTGCTATTTAATTTGGTTTTCTTGTTTGTGTTTGCATAATTATACTTCAAGGAAGCTCATTTGGAGCGAGGGAGAAAGGCTTCCACAAACTTGCATTGGACCCAAGGTAGGCCTAAAACACTTGTTTGCCTTTTCTTTAATTGCATATTTAGAGAAAGATAGTTTTTGATTGGCTTTCTTGTCACTAGATATCTTTAGATACTAGGAAGGTCGATCTTATCCGCAACCTCGACTCATTCCGCATGACAAAGAGTATCCCAACAACATATAATAATGGATCTCAAAGCATAGCATGAAGAGTTATGACATCAAGTACATCATATGAAAGATTCCGTATAACATGAAGCAAGGAATCATGACAACATGAAACAAACAAGATCCTACATTAATATCAATCAAGGATCCATGCAGCACAATGTAAAAGAAGAAGTGTTACACAGTATTTTGTCACCGTCTTTGTTACCCCTTCTCCCACACATTGGAGGACATATTGTGGGACCTCTGAGAAGTGGCATAACCTGAAAACACTTGCATTGTATCCCCTTGAGTATGTACTTCATATGCCCTGAAGACACCTTCCACAAAATACCCATAAATATAGCCCTTTTTCCCACAGTGTATCACTCGCGCCAATGGGGGAAATCCCCCAAAGAGGGTGCACCAGCTGGCGCTCTATATCAAAGTTGCACTAGTGCCAACCCAGTTGGGTAAATTTTTAACAAACCAACTTGTGAAGGTTCTCCCTAACCTATTCATGGACTGATTCCAGTTTGAGTTAGTTTAGTTGGGCTTCGAATCTCCATGGAAGGGAAGTAGTTCTCCACCTCTCATGGAAGCTTCCTAATGATAAGGACAATCCCATGAATCTTGTGGATGATCTTATCTCCTTCTCCTCTCTCTATATAAGCTTGTCCCTTTGCCTTTGACAAGCTAGTTAGTAATTCTACTCTTCAAGCTCCAAAATTCTAAGTCCAAAGTCTGTAGAATTGCTAAGCTCATGCTACAAGAGGCCTTGTTCATCCCATAAGGCTATATCTTTAAGGAGGAGATCCATGTCCAAGTAACCAAGGAGAGAGAGGCTTGTTCCCCATCCCCTACAAGCTTTGCTAGGCATGTGTTGCTGATCACCCAGCCAAAGGAGGATTTGACGTCAGAACTTGGTTGTATTCTCTTTTGTTTATCAATAATAATAGACGACTATCATTATGGTTCCACTCATATTGTCTTTATAATGATGTTTGAGTTGTATCCTTTTTTACTGATACATAGTTGCATTTCTTGGATTTTATGCTTGTATTTGTCTTGTTCTTTGCATGTGCAGGTGTCTGTTCACGAGGATCATGAGGATTGTGACCAGCTGAAGCAAAGGAACGGGAGCGACGACTCTTCTACAAATACTAGCGTTGGATTCGAGGTAGGCCCTCATCATCGATATTTACTTTGCAATTAGGAACCTGCGTGTTAGCATTGTTTGATTGTTGCTAGACCCCATTTAGGCTAGTGGGATCACCTTTATCTGCAGAGGGGATTTACCTCCACAACAATTTGGCGACTCCACTGGGGAGTTGGCTTTTGCCTTGTTTGTTTGTCTTGTCTTGTTGTTTGATTTGTAAACTTTGGACGGAGCCTAAAGTCTGGCCAGATAGCCTTCGAAACGCTATTACTTTTCATTAGCGAAGTAGATCAACGCTACTTTAGTCCATCTCCAGTTTTGTTTACAAACTAAATGGCTTGGAACTTGCCTTTTTTCTTGGCTATTTCCTTGGTTTCTCCTGCTTGTTTAGCTTTCTGGGTTGAATGCCTGTGTTGCTTCTTGCCTCTTGGTGTACTTAGGTATTGTTGGTTTGGCCTTGGCTCTTTTGTTTTTATTTTTCCATAGCAAACTCGGCTGGCGCTAGTTTATGGCATGACAGTCACGCCAGTTGGCACAAGTTACACATTTACAACCCGCGCCAATTCCTGAAAGGCGCTTGTTGCAGCCTGACAGTAGCGCCAGGCCTGTAAACTTGTGAAATTTTTGAGCTTGGGTTTTGTCCTAAGTACTCTTTTCAGACTACTTGAGTGTGTTGGAGTGTGATTTGACTGGCTTTGATCGCTACCCTTTGGGTGTTTGCTTTTTTCTATCGATTTCGCATTCCTAGCCCTAGGGCATCTAGTGGCCTTGTGAATCGAGCCTTCCTCAGGTGTTTTGATCTTTCTGTGGTCTAGTCGACTCTTTTTCTTGCTCCCTTACACTTGTTTGGTAGTTGTGAATCATTTTTATGCGTTATTTTGGTGACTTTCTTTGTCTTCACTTGAATTCCTCTTCGTCTCACTTTGAGCCTAGATCACACGGCTCATTGTTGTCTTTGGAATCTTTTTGGTTCTTTGGATGTTTGATTTGTGATTTTAGGAACTGAACGTGCTTGTATTGGATAGAATTTTTTTGTGTTATTTATGAGAGTTGTTTTAGTGCATTTTGCCATCATCAAAAAGAAAAATCTCTTTTGCTTTGAATTAGTTAATGAAAATTAGAACTTTTCATTTCGATTAGTGATTTAGTGATCTTAAAGAAAGGTTTATTAATTTGCGTTAGCTATATTAGGGAAGCTCTTTTGGTTGTTTTGTGATCATTTCGTTTGCATGAAAGCACTTCAACTCTCTCGTAATTATCATTCATCAAATGAAATGACATTTTTTGGCATATAGATTGCATTTAGGGATTTTGAGAGATTACATACGGTAGGACCTAAAAACCGAAACTTAGCACAAGATCAAATTTAAAATAAATCGAATGAATCTAAAAATGCATTGGAACATAATGCTTACATTCTAGAGGTCTAGGCTAGAGACGTGCTCCGGTGTCGTTAAACCTAGTCACTTTTGTTTCCACTCAAGGTTGGGTGATTCCTCCTTTTGTGACTCAACTGTGGTCTAGTACGAACTTGTGCTCCCACGTACCGTCAAGTATATATGGGGAGACTCCACTAGGTTATCATCCTTGATCCATAGGAAGCCATGTTTGCCGCCTTACAGCCCGTAACGCACCGAACATAGCATTCGGGAATATTGACTGCCGTAGAGAAAGTCCTTGGTTTTCATATGATTGCTAAGGTGTATATGCAGTTTTATGGATTGTCTGGTAAACCCCTTGCCTAGTTTCCCCAGAGTAGTCACTTTTTGATCCTTTTTCGGACTCCTTAAAAGAAAAGGCTCACTTGAGAATTTGTCACTTCGGGCTCACTAAATATTCGAAGGCGACTAGAGTCATCTTTTTGTCCTTTTCTCGACTCTTAAAAAATGAAAAGGTCAAGTTGCGTCCTAATGTCTTAAAATTTATTTGACCACGATCACACTTACCTTGTTAGATCTTGTTTGCGTTAGTTTTGGGTAGGGTCTTTCCTCGTTAACTTTTCTAGGATTTTTTGAATTCAATCATCCTACGGATCCATCGATCCCGTCTCCCGTCCCTAGTGACCAAGGGTCTCCTTCTTCTGTTGCTCCTGAGACACCGGTTTGTGGTGACACTTTTCCTGTTATTCCAAATGTCCAACAGTTGAGCTCTCATGCCCCAAAAGACGAGCTTCACGATCTGTTTTGGAACCCTATTTGGGAACCTTTATGAAGAGGATTTTCCCTCTAGCCCTACTGGTGTTTCAACCCCAATGTCTTCCTCTGATATGGAGGACGCATCTCTTGTAGCGAGTGAAACACTTGTTGTGCCAAGTATCGAGACTCCTATCTCGACCACATCCCCGGTCATATCTACGACCTACACTGTCACCCCTCTCAGTGTTACAGTGCCTTTGCGGTATAGAGCTCTGAGGGATGCCATGGGCTCTAGGAACTCCTCTTCAGGTACCATGTGGGATCATAAAATTATTCCCACTACGGGATCTTTTGTTTCGCAAGTTCACCATACCATTGTCATGTCAGTTCCAACCAATCTGACTGTTTGTGTCGCATCTTCAACTCCGTTTGCTAGTGCCGTTATGACATCTTCGATCGTAAGTACTGTTGCCGGCCCGTCCCACAGTCTAGTACATAGTGGTCAATCGGCACATACAGCCAGAGTTGTTAGTGCCCCACCTTCTTCTGGTGCCATTCCAGCAACGAGGGCATATTCTCAATACTTGCATGTTGTCCAGAATTCAGGCACGCAAGGCCCTTATTATGACCCTATCGGTCATCATTTGTATACTTCCTTGCCAGCTGAGCCCGCTGTTGAGGTTTCAATTCCGTTGAATGTCTCTTGGGGTACCATTGGTTATGGTGGTGGAAAAATCCGTTCGGATCAAGGGCAGCCATACCAAGGACCATCATATGAAGGTTAGCCACCCTACACATAGCCTAATTATGGGCAGCAGTATTATGGCCAAACCTATCCAAGGCAACCTGGAGGCTCGCAAGGACAACCCTCCCAGGGACAACCTTCGGCCTATGGTGGTCTGTCTTTTACCTATCTTGGGCAACCCTCTGGAAACCCAAGACCACCTTATGCTCAACAAGGACAACCTGGGGTCTAGTAGGGATACCCTTCGGGTCAACCCTACGGGAATCCAGGACAACCTTATGCACAACAAGGACAACCTGGAATCTAGCAAGGGTACCCTTCTGGGTAGGGTGGTCAGCCTTACATGTAGCAAGGCCAGCCCACTGCTCAGCCTAGTCAGCCATATGGTTCGCAAGGGAAACCCTCGGTTGCGCAAGGACAACCTAACACCCAGCAAGCTAAACCTTCTGGGAAAGTAGCTCCATCCCAAACTCAACTAGGGCAACCTTCCGGCCAGATGGCCTAACCTCAGTCTTCCCAAGGACATCCTTCTAGGCCTGGTCAACCGGGCATGCAGATGGTCCCTGCTTCTCAAGCTCAACCTGGTTTTCAGCCCCAGACTCAAACTGGTCTCCAGCCGCAAGGTGGGTTTCAATCCCAACCTTCTTACCAAGCGCAGCCTGGTCCCTAGGCTCAGTATGGAACCCAGCAACCGTATGGATACCAGCAACCCCAGGGGCAAACTCGGTTTCCCCCGTATCAAAATTATCAACAGCCGCAGGTCGCTCCTTATCAAAATTACAAACAACCAAATGTTGCTCCTGCAGGTCAGTATGGTAACCAATGGGGCGCTAGGGGGCAGATCCATAATCAACCGTTCGGTTATGGATATAACCCTTATGGACAGTCCCTACAGACAGGGTCCTTTTGGACCTGGTCCATTGGGACAAAGTCAATGGGGGCAACCAGCAACTGGGTGGAACTTTGGCCCTACCTCATATCCACAACCGAGGATGTCCTTCAACCCTCACCTACCATTTTAGCAACGTTGGAACTGCCAGATGTGTCTAAATTAACCAATGATCCTATCTTTTATAATCCGCAATGACCGCCGGTTCCAACCAAGATACCCGGTGATTGTCCCAAATTTGACGACAAAGCTGGAGAGGATCCTCAAGCCCATGTAATGACTTATCACCTTTGGTGCTCGTCAAATTCATGGCTTGATGATTCAATCCGGCTCCGCCTGTTCTAAAGGACTCTCACCAGCTCCGCTACTAAATGGTACATTGAATTGACCCATGTGCCTTTTCAAGATTTAAATTCATTGGCAATGGCATTCCTCACTCATTTTCAATTACCCATTCGGTATGAGACGGGAACGAATCTCCTTACGTCTCTCAAACAGGACACCGCAACGCACATCTCTGATCATATACATGAATGGAGACAGCGTCGTCGGTTGATCAAGTTCTGGATTCCTGATCAACTCCTCACCGATTGGTTCATGACTTCCTTTGACCCTAAGATCGCACGAGACATTGCTATGGGAGCTTGTGTGACTAAAGAGCAAGCTATCGCACGTGCTCAGTACTTAGACTTAGTTTATTCTCAGTCAAGTACTTTATATGAGTATTTTCCTGATGCCCCGAGACACGATACATCAAAAGCTCCACCAAAGCCATCTGTTGATAGGGTTATTGGCTCTGTGAATCTGTCGTCGAAGAAATCATCCTCGAACCCTGGGAAGCAAAAATTGGTTGCTTCAAACGAAAACACTTCTCAGGGTGGTTCTATTTCTAGGACTACTTCCAAGGTCAACGCCATTCAGTCCACCACGACGAACAAGGCCTCGAAAGGAAAGAAAAAGGGGAAAGCAAAGAACAAGTCTAAGCAACCCAAACAGGATTCCTCCAAACCTCCACCCGATGAAGGAGCCAAGCGTAAACCAAAGTATCCTTGTCTTATCTGTGATGAGGATCATTATACCAAAGGCTACCCAAGGCAGTCCAAGGTTAGTCGTTTATTGAAAGGCGCTCCTGGGATTCCTGCGGTTCTAAAAGAACCTTTCCCCTCTCAACAGACTCAAATGGTGGTTGATCCATCTTCATCTTCTTCTCCCTTGGTTCCCAAGTATTCATGGTTGGAACCATTCCCGTTCATGTAACGACTCGAACAAGGGAATATCCGTCATCCACTGGGAAGGAGCCTGAGGTCCCCTCAAATGCTCCTCCATCTAGTTCTGGTCTGCTCCACATCAAGAGACCTAGTACTGAGACGCCCATCCGACCCCCTCCCAAAGGAGTACTCCGAAGATCATCTTACAACCCAAATTCTCGTGCTGCCCAGCACTATAGCATAGTTGAGGACTTAGTGCAAGCTCTGTCGGCTATGTCCGCTTTAGAAGTTCTCCAGAGCTGCCCCCCTTAGAGGAAGTCCCTGCTATCGGCTATCGGTGGCATCGACCCGACAAATTCGGATTTGATCACCTTTGTTCTCGAGAGCCATGTCCCAAGGCTGCCTCAACAAATCACCTTCCTCATACAAGTCATCATCAATTCGAAAACGGTCCATCGTACGGTTATTGATGAAGGCGTGTGAACTTGCATCATGTTTGTTTCTTGTTGGAAAGTGTCAGGCCAGGAGCAACTCCAGAAAACTGATTCGTCTATTCATTTAGCCAGCTATCTATTATATACATGAATGTGATTGTTCAGTTCATCTTCTCGATGACTGTTCACATTCAGTTCCCCCAATCACTAAGGATTAGGTGTCAACATTCCCCGCCTTAATCTGAAGGGATGTTGGTGAGTCCAAGCATCGTTCTGAATCTTTCAAGCTTT
>APFE030805193.1:1857-12705 GCA_000404065.3 Pinus taeda
ATGGTGTCTCGACGGACGTGTTGATCCCTAGTTTCGAAGTTGATGGTATTGGTTTGTTATGGTTTTGGACCATGGTATTGAGCAAGGCCTAAGGCTATATAAGGAGAAGATCATTAAGCAAAGCATGTGCAATCGGGGTGTCTGATGAAGTGAGAGGATTTGGTATTGCTGGTTGTCTGTTCGGGAAGTTTTGGCAAGGGTCGGATCTGACAGCGAAGGCATAAGTAATCATTTCTAGATCTGTACGCGGGTTTCCTTTGGAGAAAGTGCGTATACACGCGGTTTCGGTACAGTGTAGTAGCGTATTCATGATAAGGTTTGATATCTCAGGTTGCTGTTGATTTTGGTGGTTGTTGCAGAGTTCTGGTCTCTGGTTTGGGTTCTGTGTTCTTAATGACAGGGTTTCAGTGATTCAGTATTGGGTTGTTTAATGAATTATGATGCAAGTTTAAGTTGATAATTGTATTGCAGTAATGTTTGTTCTGTACTCTTGGATCCAGTCTGAAAATTGATGAAACGTGGTCCCTGAAGATTGTAGGGTCAGCACCTACGTACTAGTAAATGGATCAGCTAGTACAAGAGCTGAGGGGGTTGTAGCTCCCTTCCAGAAGTAGTTGAAAACGAGAGAGGGTTGTAGCCCTCTGCAGGTTGTAGCCTGCATACTGGTAAAGGACTGCACCAGTATATTGTAAAAGAAGTTTCTCATTAAGGAAGAAAGAAACGAATTGCAGCAGGTGGTTTTCACCCACATTGGGTTTCCACCTTATATCATGGTGTTCATGTGTGTGGCTCTTGTGTGATGTCCTGTTCTGTTATACTACACCTGTTTACTGTTAATATGTTTAATAATGTTCTGATGCATTCACTGAAGATTAAGCTAACTGAATTATAAGATCTCTGGGTATACGCTGGTTTCGTTAGACACAGTCGCGTGTATACGCTGGTTCACTTAATTGAAGTAGCGTATATGAATCTGAGTATGAAATTGAAAAGTTTTATCTGATCTGATAATACTGATTCACCCCCCCCTCTCAGTATTATTTCCAACACAACTGTGTGCGAAGGGTATGAAAAATGTTTGTAAACTCTGGCACATCTTGGTCTCGTCCCTGCCGCAGTGTGGTCCATTAGATGTATTTGTCCTCATAGCTTTTGACAGGGTAGTACTGCTCCTTGATGGTATCCCGGAAGTCATTCCAAGTGGGTGTGGCTGAAAATAGTGAGCCTGTACTTTCATCCTTCTGCTCGCAGTAGGTTTCCCACCAGTTCTTGACGTGGGGGGCTACTTTGAGAAGAGCGAAAACAATCTTTTCTCGAGTCGAAAATTCATAAACAAAAAAATACCCTTCTAGCAGATTTAACCATTTATCTACTGCATCCACGTCTATTTGACCCTCGAAGATGGGGATTTAAAAATTCACTTGTACCTTAAACGGTGTGGCGTTTCTAGAGTAGCTACTGGAAGCTGATGTGTCGCTTTTGGGTAGCCGCTGAAGGATCTGGGCAAAGCTGTCCATCCTCGCATTTCGTTGTCGCTCGACGGCTTCTTTGAACAATATTTTGATAGGATATCTTGCCCCCTTGTCTTTCTTCTCATCCGCCATGGGAGGCCATCGGGATTTGTGAGGCTGGTCTTGCAAAGGTTCGACCAGTTCAAGCCCTAACTCCTTATATCCCAACCTCGTTGGGGACATGCAAAGAAAAAAAGAGAAAAAGCAGGCTGCTCTGATACCATTGATCTAGATTTAAACAGGAACGTAAGAAATTATAGAGATAACCGTAAACGCAAAGATGCAGTGGAAATAATACTTCATTTCATTAATGGAAAATACTGAAATATGCTTACAACCAGAAATGGAAATAAACCACTTAGGGCGACGGTAGCTTATCTCTGAGAAGAGATGTGGTGGCTACATGCCTCTGAACTGTCTTACAATGAGGCTCAATGGCTCTTTTATTATTGAACAATAAGGGAAAACCCTAAACCACCAAAACCCTAACCCGAGGAGATGTAACACCAAGAGTTTGTGGGCCCCGTTGGGGTGAGTTGGACAGCCAACTTCCTGGGGTCGCGAATTGGTCATATTATCTCTGTTTGATGCACATGATAGACCGTTGGAAAGATCTTTCCGAGGACTACGACAGAAAAGATGATTTTAGAAAAAAATTGCTCGCAGTAGATTTCCCAAAAAGCGTCGTTTAGGAACTCAAAACGGCTCTGGAAGTTTAGGACCCGAAAAAACTGCTAAAAATAGTAAACTATGCTACAATTTAGGAAACTAAAAAGACTGAAAGAGACAGTTGTGGGGGTCCAAATGGGATAGGTGGGTGGCCACCAACATCCTCCTGGATCACCACCCCCACCGCACCCGACCCCACCCAAGCCAACCCTCCCTCATGGCCCTCTGCCCCTTCCCCACCCCACCTGCAATCGGCTGACCACCCACAGCCTCCCCAACCCCACACCCTACCGACCCCCTACTAACCCCCTCCCCTTCCCACCCTCCCCTTCCCCCCTGCCACCCCTCACCCCATGTTCCCCCTCTACCCACCCCACACCCTACCCCTTGACGTCCCTCCCAACCTGCCCCTCCTCCCACCCGCAATCGGCTGACCAGCCACCCCTTCCCCACACCCCCCCACCACCTGTCCTCCCTGCGCCACCCCGGTGGCCCGCCTGCCTGCCCAGGGTGGCTGTATGATTCTCAGAATCGGCCGGCCACCTGGGGCAGTACAGGGTGGGCAGCGGTGCTGGTCCCCGTGCCACCCCAACGGCCCGTCTGCCCGCCTGCGGTGGCTGGCTGATTCCTGGAATCGGCCGGCCACCCCGAGCGGGTGCTTGAGTTTTCGGGGTGGTGCGGAGTGGGCGTGGGGCACTGTCACCAACCTCGTGCCACCCCGATGGCCCGTCTGCCTACTGAGGGTGGCCAGTCCATTCTCAGAATCGGTCGGCCACCCCGGGTGGGCAGGAGGGCCGCCAGGGTGGCACGGGGCGAGTGATAGTGCGCCACGCCACCGCGAGCCACCTCAGCAGACTGCCCGCCCACCCGGGGTTGCCGGTTGTTTTCGGGAA
Source organism: Pinus taeda (assembly GCA_000404065.3). Classification (NCBI taxonomy): domain Eukaryota; kingdom Viridiplantae; phylum Streptophyta; class Pinopsida; order Pinales; family Pinaceae; genus Pinus; species Pinus taeda. The sequence continues at coordinate 4,931 of APFE030805193.1, forward strand.
TTAGCCGGCCACCCCGGGCAACCAGGCATGCCACTGGGGTGGCGCAGGGTGGAGCGTCGGGCAGGCCGTCGTGGTGGTGTGGGGTGAGTGACAGTGCCCCATGCCCACCCTGCGCTACCCGGCGGCCTGCCCACCCACCCGGGGTTTTCGGCTATTTCCAGGAATCGGTCGGCCACCATGGGCAGGCAGGCAAGCCGCCGACGTGGCGCGGGGTGGGGCATCACCACCCACCCCACGCCATCCCAGCATCCCACCTCTTAGCACTCAGGTTGTCCCTAAGCTCCTGAAGGGATACGGTCGAGGTAACCACAAACCAATCTTTGGATTGCAGGTTCTAGCCCACCTGCAATCAGAGAGGGCTCTCTCTTAATGATTTAACTTTGTTGATGATGATTTTAGGCTAGTTGTTGAGTTCAAGGGTTTTGCTTTAAGTTTGGATGGAATTTCAGATGGAGGGAAGATATTTTCAACTGGAGAGGCAAAGCATGGAGCAGAAAATTTCAAACCATTGGGCGTGGAGTCAAGGAGTTAAGCTGCTGATGCATTTTCTTCGTCACAAGACAAATATGAAGCAAGGTAGCTGTATATAACACAATCTTTAGGCTTAAAGAAATGAAATGAAGGCTGAGGAATGAGAGGCAACAAAGAATCTCTCAATATCTTCAACAGAGGGAAAACAAATGAACTGTATCCAGGACAATTAAGAATTCATGGATAACTGTCATACATGATGAATTAGGGAAAATATGAGCCAAATGGAATCCATATTTATGCCTAAAACAGATGAAAACATGGAGAAACAGCAGAACTCGAGCATAGAGTGTATTTAAACAAATTCTAAGCTAATCTTTCTTTCCGCTGTTTTAGAGCGTAATTCATGAGTGAAAACAGAGATAAGAAGTACTTATTGAGTCATGCGACAGCACAATAATTTCACAGTCAATCTTCGACCATCTAAACACAACAACATTTTCTCCTCCATGCTCGTGAGCAATCTTTGACTATAGAAATTTTTCAAACATACAGTGCGAGTCTCCCTCAGAGCCTATCATCCCAAAATTATAAAAAACAACCAACCCTTAATACATCTGCCTTTGCAGAATATATAGAAGTTATTTACAAAATATCCCACTGGGAAAATATCTGGACATAACTGTGTCCAGCTACTCTGACATGCTTAATAACTATTCATGAAGAAAAGATTGCACAATAATAACTGAGAAAGTAAATGCGTCTGATTAGCCGTTGTAGGTGTCCTGATTGTTGTTGACTCTTGGACTGAGAAAGTCGATTGATGAGCGCCATGCTGATGAGCTATTCTGGGTGTGCTGTCACCTGCCACCTATTTATCTTTTCCAAACACTTTTCCGCGTCAATTCCATCTGTTGTTAGCTTTGAACTTTCCCTATAGAAAAAAATTGTGCAATGAAGTTTGCTTGTAGAGGCAAGAATATGCAGAAAATCAAATTATTGTAGAATCTGAAGCAGGCTTTGCCACCAATATTCTGGCAGTAAATGATGTTTTCTTAGTTTGAATAGGTTCTTGTCAACTTCTGTATATGTATAATAATTGAGCCAGACTGGAAAGAGATGCTTGATTTCATGTTCAATGTAAAATAGATCTTCTAGTTTATTGTATAAACTCTGCCTTGTGAGAGGAGTTGCTTCTTCTGTGTTGCTCGATGATGCAGTGATCTGATTCTGTACATATGTATGCAATCTATATGCATACTGCTCCTACTTTAATAATTTTCCTGCGCTAGTAACCAGGCTGGGTAAACCTCTGCTTTGTAAATCTTCCATCCTTTGTCTGAAGGCCCGTACCTCTGTTTGCATTTCTTGGCACTTTCTTTCTATCGTCTGGACAAAATTCCTCATGGTTAGTACCTTTTTGACTCTCACAATGGTTTCTGTTCTATTTTGAATGTTCAATGCTATCAACTGGTCACCAGTACGAGTGTTTAGAAAGTGAATCAATTTATTGGCTAACTCAGGCTTGTCTGCCAACAATGCCCTGGCCTTTTGAGTTTCATACTAAGCTATTGTCATTAAATCTATCTGATAAAAAATGGTTTGAATTCTTGTCCATTGCTCAACGAGAGCCTTGCCAATATTATCCCATAAAATTGTTTTGATTTGAGCCAGGGTCGCATGGAGAGTGAGGTCTTTCTCCAAGGCCTTTATTTTATTTTCTAGGGCCTTTATTTCCCTGGTTTTCTCAGCGATTGTAATTTTTGATTTATCATAGCTAGCTTCAATTTTAGCTAGCTTTTCTTTGGTTTCCCTCATTTCTGTCATTTGTACTTCGAGGGCCTTAATCTCTTTCAGCATGGCCTCCATGCCCAAATTGGCCTCTTGTGCGGCTGCTGCTGTGGTTGCTGATGTGGTTGCTGTAACTGAAACATCTGTTGCTGAAGTTGAAGCTGGTGGAGGTGTTGTTGTAGTAACTACTGGAGGTGGAGCCGAGATCGTTGGGACTAATGGAGGAGGCCTTGAAGACAATTCAGGTTGTTTCCCTTGCAAAGCTTCTTCCAGTGCTTTCTCCGTGTCTAGTATTCTTTGATTCATTCTCATAAGCAAGGTGTACACGTCTTCCATCTCTTTCTGCTGTGCTACTTCTGTAGTCTGAGGATGAAGAGTTGGCGGTAATTTCATTGTTTTCTGAGGGCTGCTAGATCCTCTTCCTTCTTCTTGATCAAGGCTTGTGTTCCCTTGGGATATTTGGGGTCATGTCCCATCTCTATTATGATTTCCTCAAGGGATTTTATCTTGTTATCTTTGGCCAAGGATGAGGCCTTCTCCAGCTCTAACTAGGCAGAGGTATTGTTCAAGGAGTTCTACAATCTATGAGCCAGCAGAGCCTTATCTGCCAGAGTTGAGTGCACCATTTCTCCTGTCTTCTTATGCAGCTCAATCTAATCTATAGGGTGTATGTACTTAGAAAGGACTTCCATATTAATTCTTATGTAATCTGCAGCTGATTGTGGTTGCTGCATGGTGGGTCTGAAATGACTTAAAGTTATTTTTCCTGCTTCCATGTCATAGGCTGCCATTAGCCTCTATTGATTTGTAGGGGCCATTTTTAACAGTTGATTATAAAGCTGGAACCTTATTGGTTCGTTCCTAGCTTTGATTTCAGTAAAAGCCCTTTTAATGTCTGCACCCCTTTGTGTTTGTTGTTTGGAGGACGAAACCTCCCCACCTGGTTGTCCGTCACGCTCCTGCTGGAAGGAGCTGGCCGATGTCTCAAAAATAGGAGGGATCTGTTGTCCTGAAGTTCCCTCACCTCTCAAGTTTCCAAGTGTTTCCTCTGAGATCTCTTCTTCAGCATAGGGATTTAACCTTTTCCTTTTCTCTCCCTGCTTCTCGGTTGATGTACCTGTAGGTGTACTCTCTGCTTGGTCCCTCTTTTTACCTCTTTCCTCATGTTGAGGAGTTGGCAGCACAGGAATTTCAGGTGCTTTTGCATGCGTTGTGGGACTTTGTTCTTGGTCTCTCTCCAGATTTAGAGAAGGCTGCTCCTCCATTGTACTCTGTCCCTCTGAATGCTCTATTTCCTTGTCCTTTCCTACTGAAGATATGGCTTCTCTAGGTTGATGTGGTGACGCAGCAGTTGATGTACTCGCTTCCACTGGTTGTGGTTGTATGGAGGGGACCTGTGGAACACATTCCAGGTCAATTCTCTTTTCAACTTCTTTCATGTCTTTCTCCAATTTTTCTTCTTCAAAAATTTGTTCATCATCTAAAGAACCTTCTACCCATTCGGGTAAATTTGCATATTGCTCTATGTGAGGGATTGGCTGGTTCACATACCCTGAGAGCTTATTTTTAACTCTCCTAAAGCTTATGAAGTGTTCGAGGTCATATGGTGACCAATAGAAGCTTTGTTTTAACAACATCTCCTCTCTCAACAATTTATCTGCATCCTTCCAGGCTTCTTCCCTTTTTTTGAAAACAAAGGGACCCAGTTGAGTTCTGATTTTCAATTGTGCCTTCTTGTTTTTGCCATGGAAGTGAACTAGGTCTACATGACTGAACTGTCTAAAATATTCTAAGGAAAAGAGCCTCATGGGAACGTATCTTGGCAGCCTATAAGGAGATAACTCACTCCCATAAATTCTGATAACTGTGTGGTTTTGGTAAAAGTACCAATCCCCAATGCTGTATTCTTTGGAAAGATGCAAAATCCTTTGCATTTCGACAGTAAGTCTGGGAGGAGGGGTCTCCAATAATAAGTTTGTAGCTAGGTATATGAAGAGATCAATAAACTCACAATATGTATAGGGAGAACGTTGGGCCATATGAAAGACTAAAGTCCATAAGACTACAGATCTCCTCCCTTTTTTTGAATCAAATTTCCTGAGAGGGACCTTGAAACTATCAGGGTGATAAAAAAGCAGTAGGTGATAAATGTAAGAGGTGTATTTGAAGACTCTTTCCTTGTCCATCATCATGAATTGCTCGTGCATTTTGTTGGCTATGAATGTGGCATAGTCATACATGATGGCAGGGGGCTGCCCTAGAGTAAACATGGCTAATACCTGGAACACTGTCTCATCTACAAACTCCCCTGTCTTACATCCTAAGATGTAGGAAATCATATCCACCATGAGCCTACCTGTTTCATTGAATGAAACCTGATGATACGGTGGAGGATGGTCACTCTGATATCTCGGTATCATGAACAGCTGATTAACTCTTAATATCTCTGCTTTGGAAAGCCTTGGACTACTATCAATCATGTGTTTTAGGGTGAGAGGAACCAAGGACTGGGGAGGCTCATAATTCAGCATTTGATTGATAGATTGAGGAGTGATATGGAACAACACTGACCCATCTGGGCTAAGGATTGCCCTTAAAGCGGGCTCATAGCGAGAATGGCAGAGATGGATAAAATCAGGCAGCACATTTACTTCTGGGAGGTAGTAGATAGGCATACTGGATTGCCAAATTCCCAGGGGATCAGTATTATTTTTATAACTGTTCTTGAATTGGCAAACAGTTAAAAGGTGGGATTCGAGCCCCCTCATATCCTCAATCTGGAAATCTTTGTCTGCTAGAGGTATCCAGTCTAAATTCATGTGTGGGGCATTCAGAGGAGCAATATTCAGGGCAACTGGGACCTCCATGTCTTGTATTGCTTTGATGGAATGGAATAGAGGCGAAATAACAACCAGAGGCAGGAGATTGAGGCTCTACAAACAACACGATAGGCCGAGCTAGTAATTGGCTTTCGAATGGGCCACAAAATACAGAGTTTATGGAACGTTGAAGAGTGACAGTACTCCAGCTAGGCGCCTTAACAAGAATGGGTTGAAACTAGAGGCTCAGTGGGCACTGGATGCAATGCTGAGAGGAGGAGGACTGAATTTCTCCTGGGAGCCCCAGTTCACATATAGGAGGAGAAACTCAGGCTTTTTCTTTTAGGAACAAAGGCTAGAACCAACGAAGCATAATATAGTTGGGCAGCTCAGGTGAGTAACACAGATTTTAGTATTTCGCAGGTGACCATGAACAAACAAAGGGGAGGAATAACCCTTTCATAGAATGAAATGGCTCAGAGTTTCAGTTTGCGGAGAATGACCAGCTCAAATGATAGGTGTAGAGTAATGGGTGACCAGCGGGAGTAGTTTCATCAGCTAAAAAAAAACTTTATTTGGAATTTGGAGCAGAGAAACATGAAAACAGGGTTTCAGGTAAAAAATGGCTAAATACGTGTTATGAGGATGCGAGAGGCACTTGACAGGATGAATTGAGCTGCTGAGATGAACTGAGGTGCCAAATTTGCAGGTTGGCTAGCCGATGAAGTCTTGGGAGTGTAAAAATGACTAAAACTGCATGCACATTGCTTTCGCAGTAAAAAACAGAAATGAAGAAAAATAGTCGTTTTCATGACTTTTAACTCACTTTCCAGAAATTTTGGCGCTTTTTGGGACTTTTGGCGTTTTCTGAGGATGACGTCATCATGACGTATTTTTTGTCAGGTAGCGGGTACGGATAATGATGTGGCAGCTTACGTCAATGATGACATGGCAGTGGACACCGTGGCAGATTGATGACGTCAACAGGTGACCAGGCAGTACGGTGGGGTGACGTGGTGGTGAAACATGGCATGGAGGGGTGAGGTGGAGGTGATGTGGCAGGGTGACGCGACACTCCTGTTACGTGAGGGCAGGGCCATTTTGGCCTGTGCATCAAACCGCCTTTGGTACGGAGGTGGTTTCTGTCAGGGGCGGCCCGATGCAATGGGAGGCCGCCACCTATCCCGGTGTACGACGGTAAAACCGTCGGACATCAGGCGCTAAAGAACTGTTGTAAGCAGGTGCCCGATATGCACGAGGGTCGTCGGATCTGGGAGAGTAGATCCTATGGTAGACGGGAGGAGAAAAAGCTCAGAGTTTAAAGCAAATGCGCGCGCGTTAACCCATAAAATAATCGCGGCCGCAGGTGGTTTAAACTTAGGATTTAAGGTTTAACGTAATGTCGGGTTTTGGCTATTTATCAATCGGATATTGATAAAACCCAAAAAATGGAGCAGAGAAGGGTTAAAAGGTTATTTATTCGATTAAGAGTCAAATAAATCCCGAGTGAACACGGAGGGACTAACAATGGGCCCCCAGATAGATCTACTATTTTCCCGACTTTGGTTTATTTGGCTATAATTGCCAAGGGGTGGGATATTTAGTATTTATAGGGTTTTTTATATAGTCTCTTTTAGAGTAGGGGTAGGAAACATGGTTGTAGGGAGCTATATAATAGAATTATATGTTAATATGAATTCTGAGAGATGACAAGGGATGTGGGGATGTTGAGTTTATGGATTAGAAACTCAAGCATAAGGAAATGAATGGATTATGTAGAAATTAATTTTTACACAAGAAATGTGGCTTCTTTTCACCAAGTCAACTCAATTGTCAACTTGTTTTAAGTAAGGAATGAAGTGAAACTGGATTACTTGAGTAGATCTCAAGGTTTTTTTAGGAATGTTAGTTAGATGATTTCTTGGGGGAAAGGAAAGGGAAGTTAGTCATGCTTCCTTGTTGTACTGCCAGCCAACTGCCAAGATGCCAACTTATACATGCTATGGGTCCTTCTTTTGATAAACCAAATGGTAATATCGTTTTTACTTCTGGAGCCTCATACTACCTACCCAGCCTAGCAATCCTAACACTTTTTCTTCACTTGAATTGGGTACACTTGAATTAGCAAACCCTCAATGTGCTCTTTTTCTTTTTTGAATGCCCTCTTATTTAAATCTACCCTTATCTCTTCCAAGGGCTCAGATTAAGAAATTGGGCTCCTTTGTTTCTCTACCTATCTAAAATCTGCCAAGATTAGGTTGTTTGGACAAATTATTCTTTCTCTATATACTGCAACCAAAAATTGAAACCTAGGGAGACCAAGATTAAATTGTTTGGACCTCCCTTTAGATGAGAACTTCACAAAAACAGAATAATTCTTCAAAATTTAGAATGCAAATGGATGAACTATGAGTAGCATTCTCTCATGGCCACCTTCTTTGGTGTCTGTCAGCAAATATGGAGCATTACAGCATGCAAAGTATGACATATTTGGCCTGCAAAAATGTCAATCATGAAATATGAGTAACCTGCTGCAGCAGGAGGCTAACACCACCCACTTGCTTGGGGTGGCCAGCCGATTCCCAGAATCGGCCGACCACCTCGGGCGGGTGGGTAAGTCGTCGGGGTGGCACAGGGAGGGCAGGTGAGGCGCTGAGTGGGGTGGGGTGGCCGAGCGAGCGGGTGGGTCGTTGG
>APFE030805193.1:13423-26500 GCA_000404065.3 Pinus taeda
GGTGCGATGAGGAGCTGTTGCAACCCCATCCTACGCCACCATGGTGGCCCACCCATCAGCTCGCGGAGGTTGCGCGATTCTCAAAATCGCCCGCCACTCCGCAGATGGACGGGGTGGTGTTGGTGGGCTTCTACCATTTTTTAGTGTTAATATTTTTTTAATTTCAATTATCTGATTATACAAATTAAAAATTTATGATATATTTTCGTTGTGGATTTAAGTTAATATGTTTTCATTATTTACTGATTTATGTGTTTCTACTTTTCAGGAAAATGGCATCAAAGAAGATTTCTGTGAATCTTTCTGGACCAAAGACTCTTAAAGGTGCATCTTCAAAAAACATTGGTGAACAAACTCCACTTGAGCTCATAGCTACAAATCTTTCAAGTGCCTCAAATGATAGGAAGACGATTTCATACTGGAAGAATTCAAAAAAAAGTGAAATTTCCATCAAGAATCTGGTATGTGAAAGAAAGAGAAAGCCAAAATGTGAATATATATCTATATATTGATATACCGAATGATAATGGAATTTATGATGTGATGGGAAGAGCCATAGATATGTGTTTGGTACCGGACACTGAAGTTGTTTACATACTTACAAAAGCTCCCAAGTCACATGAAAGGATTAAATATCGACTATCATATTCATTATATGACATGAGAGAGTTATCTACAAAGTTGTTTAAACAAATTCTAAATGAGATGAAACAAAACATCATAATTATTGTCATTTATATTTGTATTTTGCATTCTTGAAAGTGTCTTGCTATATTTTTTTAACTTTGTTTTTATTGACATATGATATTTTGTTTGGCAGAGTTTTGTTGAAAGTTGTTCGATTAAGTTGGGAGGTATTCATTTCATAGAGCATGATATCATGAAAGTTTTCGGAAATTTTTACTCAGTGTCAGAAGAAGATATGGAAAACAAGAAAAATGTAGTAATTGATGATGCTACAAAACTACATCCAAAGGATCAGAAAAAAACAAAAAGGCCTCTAGTGGATAAATCTAGCAAGGGTAGACAAGTTACTTTTGAGGACGATGAAGTTGAAACTGACAGGGAAGCATATGTTGCCATTACTAAAGATGACATTGGAACTGAGAAGAGCTGTAAAAGACCAAAAGTAACAATGCCCAAGAATAAATCTATTGAGAATGTTATGACAAAGAAAAGTAAAGTTGAAGATTTTGAAGTAGTCATTACCAGCAGTCAAGAACCTAGTGAAACTTCAAAAGAAAGCAGAGAAATTGTTACATCAGGAGCTGATTTAGAGGATGGCATTATCAAAACAAAACAAAATGCCATTCGATAGAATTTGACAAAGAGAAAATTAATTGATGGTGGTCATACATTTCAGCTTAATGTCAGATATACCTATAAGGCAAGTGAAGGACAATGTCAATATCAAGTTAGAAAGCCACACCATCTGCATGTTTACAACTTGTAGACATTGATGAGGTACAATCCATATGCTCATGTGGTTAATTATGTGCTTTTTATTGATTAAGTTCAAGTTCCCAACAAAGAAGCATTTGATAAGTCAAAATGTTCTAAATAAAATTATTATGTGCTTTGGGGGAACCATTCTATAGAAGCTCAAAGACAATTGATGGAGGAATATCCCAATAACCCACGTTTTGAAACAATGAAATGTATCATTTATGCCAGTTTATCAGATAAAGAAGAAACGTTAGTGGTATGGGATCATAATTCAGATAATGAATATAGGATATCTATGACTTTCATCCAAAGGGTTAGATTTATTCATAGTGAATTTCAAAAAAATTGTGGTGGTGATAGGATAAATGTTACTACAGATTTCCGAAGAGAATGTTGTATGGAAATAGGCTATCAAATTGAAGAGAAAAGCAATTCAAAAAGTCGAAAAAGCAAAAAAGTTAGTGATTTATTCAGAGGTGTTGATAACATTTTCCTATTAGCATTTAGAACTAGAGATGTTTGGAAGTTGATTGATGAGATTTTTAGCATATGGGAAAACATTAGCATTAAAAACTAGAAGGTCAAAAAGTCTAAGCCATTGATATGTAGCAGTAGTAAATCAGCTCCTAAAATGAAGCAGCTTCCAGAAGATATGACTATCACACCTTGGAGAGCAATGCAAGGAGTGAAAGATGAAAAAATTGTCAAAACAATATTATCTCGTGTGAGGTCAAGGGAATTATCATTGGAGGAAATGTCTAAGGAATTTCAAAAGTAAGTTTGTTGAATTATTTTTATTTATTTCTAGATTATAATTTTCTTTTAACTAAACATGTTGTTCTTCATAGTATTTGTTCTACATATCATTATATTAACTTTTTGTTACTTTATCTATGCAGTCGCAAATGTTACATGAAAATTCAAGAACAAATGGTCAAATTGTTGAATGAAGATAGTTGGAGTGATGTTGTATGCAACTATCCAGATTCAAGTTCTACATCAACATTAAAAGCTTTTTATCTTGCATTTTAAAAAGGTATCTTGATTTACACATTCATTTTTATTCATTTGTGTACTATTTTTAATTTATAACTTACACATATATTTTTTTATTTTATAAAAGATGAAGAAGGATGATAATGGAGCACTAGATAGCTTCAGAACCTTTATTGAAAAATAAAGATCAAAATACTGAGGAAGCAACGTATTAAGAATGTTGAACTTGATCCAACTCTTACTCATTTCATTTGGAATGGGCTAGACACTATTTAATATCAAGTAATACAAGGCGACTGTGAAGACATTGCTAAACTCATACCTAAAAGGGATTATGCCCTAGTTATTGTAGATATTCCCCATGGTTTCTGTTAGAGCCTAAATCTACTTCAGAATGAGAAAGGTAGGATCTAGGGTAACATCAAACCATGCTTAACCTGGTAGCTAGCCCTACCAGGTCGGGAGAGGGCTCTCTCCTGGTCAATCTCAGCAAAATTTGATCGATGAGGGCTTGATATGACTAATATGCTAACTGATTTTAGGCTAGGTATGTATGTAAATGAGTTTGATTGAATTTAAAGATGTTTTTGTTGGCTCCAATGGAAGGTAGATTTTGGGTGTGGGGAATGAGGCTCAGTTTTACAGAGATCTCAATGGGGCAAGGTAAGCAGCTGATTTGGCACTTCAAATTGAATGATATGAGGAGATTAGAAAGGTGAGGAGTTGAAGAGGGCAAGATAAGCCATGGATCCTCTTACAACAGTTGAAAACATAAAAAAAAATAAAGCAAACCCCAGGTAGAGCACTACAATTTCAATGGGTTCTACCCTTTCCCTTGTTTGATTTAGTTAAGAAGAAGCAAGATATATAATGACATACATAACACATAAGTAAATTCAAAATTATGGAAGAAAGCACTGTACCAAAACAAAATTCCACGCGAATCCCAAAGAGTGTTGCAAACCCTGGTCTCAATTCCTTAGCCAAAACTGCTGATATGAGTGTACAATAAAGCTCTTTGCTTTCTCAAAAGTCCAACCATGCTAATGACTGAAAAACCACATAATATAGACAAACCATAGCTCATCCTAGCCTCTAAGGGTTGAGCTCACAAGTTTATGAGTTGTTCCAACTAATTCTAAACTGAGAACTAGAAATTATGCAGTGGAACAAGATGCCTCTAGAAACTAGGGCACTGATTCATTCACTTTCAAACAACTTTTTGATAGATGAATCTACCTCCATAAGTGAAAAATTTGACATATTTACATTATGATCCATCCATTTACATGAAATTACAGAACAAGTTTGACATTAAGAAGGAGAAAAAGTCAAACTGTCAAAAGCTAGGCGAAAAACAGAGTATACTTAGTCAAATTGAGCAAAATTTCCCCTATGCGCCGCACTGATGTCCCTATGCGTAGCGCTTGTTTGTAGCCACTTTTGGAGGCCTTCCTGGTGTACAAATTTTATCTAAGTGTTCTTCTTGGAAAGGACTGCCTATCGACTTTCCAACCCAAGTGGAATTTTTTAATTTGGCCCTCAGTTGCCCCTCCAAAACTAAGTTCTCCCAACACTACTTCCTGTGTGTCAAAATAGGGGTAGTAAGGTTATTTTTTGAGTGTTTTTGACCTTTGTGAGGGCTCAAAACCTGTCAAAATTTCTTGTCCATTGGTAGGCAAGCATATTTTTTCATGCCAAATCCAAAAATGTTGAGTTTTTGTCATTTGGAGGCTCCCATAAAAATTGAGCGCTAGGTGGCGCGACGCATAGGGCAAAAAACTTTGTTTTTTGTGCCAAAAATTCCAAAAATGCAAAAAGTATCCATTTTTTTTTTAAATTTGCGCTGAGTCTTCTCCATCAAGCATTGTGTTGGGCCAAGGAACCCTCAGCCAATATCTGAAGTCTATCATGCTCCTTTCGCCTCCTTGATGCCCTTTTCAATTTTGCCTTTAAGCTCTTGATTCTCGCCTTGCAGACTTTGTTTCTCGCCATGTAATGATAAGCCATATGCCTCAACAATGTCTTCTCCAAAAATTTTTCCAAGTGGATATTGACATTTTCAAGCCAAGATTCTCAATCGGCCTTGATCTCTTGCTCAAGTGATGTGAATTTCACCTTCCTCCTTTTGGCAGCTTGGCAGTTTTCCCGAATCTTTTGCAACTCTATAATCGCTTTCTGATCCTCAAGCTGCTTATTTCTTTGCTCTAGGTACTTTATTATCCACTTAGACCTTTCCAAGTTGAGGGGCAAAGCATTGATATCTTCCTGTTGCTCCTGGATGACTTCTTTGAGATTTGAGCTTTACGGGCCCACATCAGTATCATCACCCTCAATGAGAATGAAATCGATCTCCTGCTCCCTTGAAGGCCCCTCATCTTGTAGTGGCCTCTTGCCTTTGTCATGAACCTGTTGTGCTGATGAAGGAAGCAAAACCCCTTCCACCCCGGGTGGAGATAATACTTGCTTTGCTGCTGCAAATAACCATCTGGTGCCCTTTTGATAGGTGACGAACACCGGCATACTGACGGTTTGTGTCTCATGACCTTCCTGCTGATATGAAGGTCCACCTGTCTCATGCACAACCTCTGGAGGTCCCTCAGGAGCTGTGAAAAACTCACGAGAAATGAAGTCCTGCCAAGTGATGCCCTGCAAACCAAGCTGATGGATGACCACAATTTTAATGAGAGCAAATTGATATATACCATTGAACTGCTGCTGAGGAGTCTTTTGTTGTCCTATGGCGGTCATGTTCTCAATATTTTGGCACATGAAGTAGGGGAGATTCATCATTCTCACCCTGCTAAAATGCATCAGCAGTCTGATATGGGAGGCATATAAGAGGGAAAACCAACCCTCACAACTGAAATATTTCATTATTAGTTTCATTAAACGAGCATATGAATCTTTGAGGTATCGAAAAGGAAAAACTCTGCTGAATTGTCTCAAATAACCGGGCTTGATGTATGGTTCATAATGTTTCCTATCTATTTGCTGCCTTTTGTTGGATTGCTCTCCAATATTAGGAATACCAGTTGCTAGAGAAATATATTCTAGTGTTAAAGTAAATGTTACACCAGCTAGAGTGTCTTGACCATCATGTAAATGAAGCACAAACAAACGGGCCAACTCAGAGAACTCATAGTAGGACTGGTGTTGGAAACAAGTGATGGTGAGAGGGCAGGCCTGTAGCTCAGCAAGGGTAGTGGGTTCCTCTCATATATGTTTTCCACCTTTATGAGGCCTCCTGAGTGCATGTACCTCTGTAGGAGAATCGTTGGGTGTCTCTTAATCATGGTCATATGAAGGATCAGACTCCATCTCTACTAGTGGGTGTGTTTTCTTGATGAGTAGTAGGAGGTTTATGGTGTTTTTTTTTTCTGCCACCAAGGGAAAAGTATAAGAGGGACTGTGGAGGGAGAGAGTATGAGGGATTTTGGAACTGTCAGAACAAGGTGTTGTTAGGGAACAAGGGATTAGGGAGTAATATATAAGCTTTAAGGACAACACTTAGGGTTTAGGGATTTATATTTAGAATTTAGGAAAATAGGAATTGGGGATAGGGATAGATGATTTTTTTGGAATATGGGAGTTAGGGAATGGGGGAATAAGGTGAGAAAATGAGTGAAGGAATGAAAAGGTGAGGGAAGGGCAGAATAAACTTGGCAGTCAAATGATAAGTGCAAACCCTAAGCAATATTTTCTTGAGAAATGGCAAGTAAGTAGGGTTTGATTTTCTTCACATAACCAACATAATCCTTAAAGAAAAACTCCTTCACTAGAAATGAGGAGATCGTGACTTACTTGCACAATGAAAGATTTGAGCGTTTTGGGCGATTTGAGGGAGTTGTTGAAGAAATCAGGCTTGGCAGCTCTATGTGTCGCGCTTCAAATCCAACACGTCGTGCTGCTTGTGCGTGCCGCGCTAGTTGAAATTTTGCACTAAGAATAGCGGCCCTATGTGCCGCGCCGCTTGTGTGCGCCATGCCACTCACCCAGTGCACCACACCTCTGATTTTGCACAGTTTTCTCCAAGTTTCTCTTGCTTTGCTCAAACACGGCCTTGCTTTGCTCACACTTTGTTCTTTGAAAAATGATTTATACCCAAGGGATTTTAATTTTTGTTTCATAAAAACCCACTTTTACAATGTTTAGAATATGAATTTACCTTTTAACTATGTTTTTTGAGCGTTTCATTTTATTTGAGCCTTCTAATGAACTAAATGACTTTATTTGTCTTGATTTTTGTTTGCTTTGTAGGGGATGGAGCTACTAAGGCTTGGGAAGGAGACCAGGGTTGCCTCTGAACTGCTTTACATACAAGAGAACTGAAAATACATGAATTAATACAATAAAACCTAAAATACTCTGTTTTTCCTCAAAATAGAGTTTTGAGGAAAAATACATCTTTGAGCAATTTTTTTATAAAAGTTATTAGTACAGAAACTTCCTCATGTGCCTGCTGACAGTTATTGGACATTTTGAAAACCTTTTTGATGAATTCCTAATGAAACCCTATACCTAATGATAGTAAAACCCTAGCAAAGACTCTTAAAATTGTAAAGACAAAAAGTGACTATAGAGGATTCTGATAAATAAAAATGGGCCAGCAAGTAAAGAACATGAGGGCAAATGTACAGCAAGCCACTATCGTCAGATGATCCATGCTCCTAATGGAATGCAGCTGACTGGGCGGGACACTTAATATGCAATGCAACAAGAGGATTTGATCTCTGACAGAGGGATGAAGATACCGAGACTAACAGTTTCAATATTCCAAACATTGACCATGATAATGACCCTTATACTTATAAAGCTCTTAGTATAGTGGTTGTGGGATTTTTAGAAGTCACGTCATCACCATTATGGAGATTTGAAACATTTCATTCAGACACACAATTGGCAATGATATTGACAAGCTTCAAGGGGAAAACAAATTCAAGGATGCAGCTTACATGGTAAGACATTTAAAATGTATATTTGATTAATGCTGAAAAAATCATTTATGTATAAATTGATTGAACTTTTACTATTTTATGTTACAGGAAAAAGTCAAATCTTCTTAACCGTGAAGATAAACTATTTATAAATGATTGTGAGTTCATTCATATTGATAGTTGGGGAAAATATGATAGCTATATGTATATTATTTTTAATCGGGTGGACAGAAAGATTCATAGCCAAATACTGACTTATGATGTTGTTTCTATATGTCTATGATTTTTAATCGGGTAGATGGAAAGAGTCATAGCCAAACACTGACTTATGATGTTGTTGTGAGAAAACTAACATATGAAGACAAAGAAGAAAATTAGAGATAGTTAACATTTATCAAAAACCACAATTATTGATTGACTATCTTATAGACATATGTTCAAATGAAGGAGATTGGGTTCTAGATTTATTTTCTAGCTCAGGTAAGTTTTATTATATGGAATTGAATTTCAATATGTTTTTTTTTATTAATATGTCATTGTACTAATTTACTTCATTATTTCTTTTGTGCTTGATAATTAGGTACAACACTAGCATGTTGCCTTCAAAAAGGAAGAAATTGCATTGCAATTGAAAAGGTCCATTACAATGTAATTTCATTCAGCAAAGAATTAATGCTCTTCAATTTCTTCCAGATGCAAAGCAAGAAATTGGGTTGAAGAAAGGAGACTTTAGTGAATCACGTGTGGCAAAAAAGGCAAAGGAACCCCAACCCGCATTACATGGAATGTTTGGAAAGACATACATTGGGAGATTCACAGACATCAAAGATCCATTAGAAGATGAAAATGAGAAAAAGGAAGCAGAAAATATTGTGGAATAAGACAATGATGAAACTCTATAGGACGAAGAGTTTGGATTACGTGACATTGTTGATTAAATTTAAGTTATGCTTGGAAATCAAGCTCATTTTTTGTAACTATTAAGTAGTTATACTTGTAATGTTTTGACTTTGACATTTTATGAGAAGAATATAAAGTCAATTAAGGTTGTTATGCGTTCAATATTTGTAATATGTGATTTTCGCATTAATTTTTAAGTTAATCATTATTTTTTGAAAAAAAAATGATTATTATTTTTTTTTGACATGAAATTCATAAAAATAGCTATTATTTAACCATTTTTAGTTAAAATTTTCATATAAAAATTGTGATTTTTGCATGTCAATTGTAGCAAAAAATTATCAAAATGTGTAGTTTTTTAGTTATATTTATGTTAAAAATGACTATTTTTATGTCCATTGTTAAAAAATATTGTTTTTTATAAACAATTATTTCTTGTGGATTGAAAAATTAATTAACGATGTATAATATGTAGTATATCAAAAATTCAAAAATCGACCTTCTTCTTTAAATATGCGAAACAATAAAAACCTCACTACAAAAAATAAAATTAAAATAGAAACAAGAAAATATGAAGAAAAAGACCACTTCAAAAATTATTAAATTTACAAAATAATTATTTACATTTCATACATTTAAAAAAAAAAAATTGAAAAAAAGGTCTGGTGTAGAATTACCAAGTTTTTAAATCAGCATAAAAAACACTACCATTATAAAACACAATGTACATAAAAAAATTTATAGTGCCAAAAACTAAGCTCTAAAAAACACGTGTGTTCTGCATCAGCCATTTTCAAAATC
The DNA here is from genome assembly GCA_000404065.3 of Pinus taeda. NCBI lineage: Eukaryota > Viridiplantae > Streptophyta > Pinopsida > Pinales > Pinaceae > Pinus > Pinus taeda. The sequence continues at coordinate 22,504 of APFE030805193.1, forward strand.
GGGTCATTTTTTTGCTATCTCCACAAAACAGGTAACAATATGAGTTCTCGTTTCAAAATTTACATTGTTTTTTTATTGATGTAGTGTTAAACCCAAAAGTGAGTGAGTGTAAAAGCATCGCAAATGGCATTGCGTGGTGCAGGTGAGTCACCCATGTGAATGACACACAACACACTCGATATTTGATCTTACAAAGCAATTCATTGTCTCCCACAAGTTAGTTATCATATGTTTATTTTCTCCCACTATATTTATGAACACAATGTGTTTGAATAGTGTGGCACCAAAGTGGAAATGATCACTTTGTATTTGAATACTGGAACGCTAAGGGGAATAAGGATGCATATTATGATATCCATATATTTCAAAAATATCTTCTAGAAGTAATTAAAAAACTTTTAATTTTGCGCATTATTTTGTTAGTGAAAAAAATGTGAAGTAGTAACCCCCTCCTTTATGTTAAATGGGCATTAATGATATTAAATGAGTATTGGTGTATTTTAAGTGGAATTTCACTGAGTATTATTTAATTAGATAGAATGGAGATTGGGAGGAATGGAGAGATAATAATATGAAAATAGGACTTGTTAGTATAATATTTGTTTCGAGATAAATAACTAAAAGAATGCGTTTTTAAAATTTAAAGTTTTACACGGTAAAAAATTCAAATAAAAAAAAAGATTCAAAATATAAAATATAATTTAAAAGAAGATAATATATTACTATCATTAAGGAAGTTTAATAAACAATTTCATTTATCCACATCAAGTAGGTGTCGTAGATATGGATACATCTCTATGAAATGATTTTTACTCGTTTCTAAGTTAGTTCAACTAAGAACCTTTAAGAAGTAACTAGCTCGAATAAATTAGAGTCAACTAATCTTTTTTGATATATTAGAAGAAGAAAGATGGGCTTAGAAGAGACTCTATTAGCATTTCATTATTCATTTCAAATAAAGATATGAAAATAAAAGAGAGAAAAAATGCAATCTTAAGAATGTTTAAGACTATTTTTAAAAGACACAATACTAATGAACATTTTTAAAAAAATGTATAAAAATAAAATTAAAGCATTGCATGAGTGTTACAATTACATAAATAGTATTTAATTTTGTAAAAATCATTATAAGTTGGATATGGGAAAAAACATGGAGTTGGGTTACATTTTTTTGGTGAAAGAGGATGTGTTTAGGTGGAAAATAATGGCTCGATTAATCCATTTAAGCACTAAAATAGAAGCTCAATCAAGGGTCAAAAACTAACCCTCAATCGAGTTGGAACGCGTGATTGAGCCATACTGCTCAATCAATCTTTAGGGCTCGATCAAACTTTAAGGCACGATCGAGCACTATTTTTTCATATATACCACTCCTACAGTTTGTGCATGACCTTTGCACAAACCGCAGGAGATCGATTGAGAGTTTGATAATAGCTCGATTGAGATTGTTGTAGCTTGATCGAGCAATGAAGCCTTCAAACCAATCTCACCAACCACCTCGCCAACATCGTAGAAGCTCAAATGAAGTTTGGTACTCTATTCTTTGTCTTTCTTATTTAATTATTTTTTTTGCAAAATGGTTCAACTAATTTAAAAATAAAACAACCATGTACAAAAACCATGAAACCATACAAAATCCACAAAAGACCATTAAAAAAACTTAGAAAATCACAAAACCAACCAAGAAAACCATATGAAAAAAACCCTTCAAAACATCGAACAAAATCACAAAACCAACTTAGAAGACGATAAAAAAGCCCTTCAAAACAACCTAAAAAAGACTTCGAAACCACCAAAAAAACTATAATTTAGGTTTTAAATTTTCTTTTTACTTGCAATATTTTTTTGTATTAAATGCATATTTTTTTTTTAATAGTAAAAAAAAGTCTATTTATTTTAGGTTTTAAACTTTTTCTTTACAATTTTGTGAATTAAATTTTCAATTTTTTAATTTTTTTTTGTTATTTAAAAATGCAATACCCCATAAAACTACAAATATAGAAAAAAAACTATAACCAATAAATAAGTAAATTAGGAACTTGTGATTGCTTAATTGAAGGGTTTCTCAATCTTTATTATAATTTTTTTTAAATTTAGTTAATTTTATTTTTAAATATTTTTTAAATAATAGGTAGGTTCAGTTTTTAAAATATATATATATTTATTATATATATATATATATATATATATATATAAATACCATGTCCATTATTTAATAATAAATTTATTAAAAAACAACCCAATTTTATATAACATAACATGTTTAATATTATATAGGATAGCCTATAATTTTTAATACATACATACAGGTAACATAATTACAATACATATAATATATATATAAGATAATCTAACTTGTTATTTACATTTAAACATAACATAACAAGTTCGTAACATACATAATATAACTTTAACATAATTATTTAACATACATATATATATTCATGTTTCAACAGTGCATCATTGATAGATAAATTAAATCCATCATAAAAAGTGTATTTGATGTAGTGAATAAAAGCATTTAGGCCTTTTTCTAATGTGTACCGTATTATTTCATTATGTAGTGTGTTGCACAACAAACATTGTCTTCATGTGCTTGCACCTAATACATGTCATGTATCAAAGTCAAACATTAAGAATGTAAAGTCTATTGTAGTACTTAGTTGGCATGAAATTTTATTATTTTTTAAATAGGTTTATTTCAAATTTTTACATATATATTTACATATAGTTGCACATTGAATAAAATACACTATTTAGAAATGCAAAAACTACTTGATATTAGAAATGGTTTTTTTGTCAACAATTTTTTTTGGATTAGTTTATGATGCAGGAGTATCCAGCTCAGGGAGGTCATGGATGGGAGTTTGTCTCTTCTAACAATTTGAGTTTTCGTTAGTTTTCATTTTCATTTACCTTTATGGAATCGCTGTCTCGGCCACTGTTAGTGTTTGCTTATGTGTTCTTTTTTATTTTTTTAACTTATAGTTTTATTTAAAACTTGCTTTTAGTTTACAAATCAAGAAAAGACAGTTATTCGGAAACAACTTAATGTATCTACTCGCAGTTTCATTACTATCTAGTGTTCTCTACAAAGCAAAGAAAGAAAACAATTGTTGTAATCTTTTTGACCATCATAGAACTAAATGAAGAAAATGCACAGAAGCATTCTGAAGAAAAAACACATTCGAGTCCATTCATATTACATCTTTAACATCTTTTCTACAATATACAATTAATTCATTTTCTTTCCCATAAGCATAATGGATACAGACAAGTGAACAGTAAGCTCTAAAGCGAGGAGAGCACCCAAACAAGTCAGCAGCATAAACAAAGCAAGCTTACAGGAGAAATGATAGAGCCATTGTCCAAGGAATAACCAAGAATAGAAAGTTACAGGTATAGAACCGAACTCATAATAATTTCCATTCCAAATTTCTATAAACCTAAATTTCTGTATAAATATATATAGATATATCTTGGGCCTTTTGCGGTTAGATCTGCAGCTCTTCATCGATTGGGCCTTTTCTCCATAGGGCTCCCAGCTTCACGAAAATAGCTGCTAGCTCAATTCCGTCCACCTCTGGGGGGCAAGCTCTGTTGGAGAGATGCACAGCGAATTTAAAAACAAATACACCGCAGATCAATCAAGCACATAAAACACAGCTTTTAACGTGGTTCACCCAACCAATCTGGGCTACGTCCACCAAACATAGGCATCAGGAATTTATTAATCAAAACAGGAGATTACATCATGAAATCCTCACAAAACTCTCACTCTCTTAGCCAACATCCGAATGATTGCCTGTTATATAGCATAGAGAATCTAACAGCCTCATTAACTCACTCACATCAAATATAGGAGGCATTAACTCCCTCCCAACAAATTGGAGTTAATCTAGGAACTGAATTTCTATTGTTGTCACCTTCAAAGATTTTTGCCTATTTCATTACAAACAGAAAATCTCAACAATCTCCACCTTGACAACAATTAGCC
>APFE030805202.1:0-30662 GCA_000404065.3 Pinus taeda
TTATAATTGAGTAAAATATTCGTCATGCCTGGTGAGAGATTCGCCAAAAAATTATATATACATATTATATTATTGATAAAATCGCCTTCCATTTTTCCTATGTATCATGGGGATTAGCCCATTTATTATACATATAAATTTAGGGTGGTTCTTAAAATTTTCCCTGGTGGATTTTTACTAATAGAGCTATTTATTGGCGTTGGAGATGTCTTTTTGGAACAATAAAGGACATGCTCATACATTTTATTTTGCAATTGTATCTCGTATTTGATAAATATTTGTTATTTTTGGTTATTGTATGGAATGGTTGATTATCTAGGGTTTCTATGTGCAAATTTATGGTTGGAAATTATTCTATGAACTCTTGATGAAAATATTGCATTCATTACATAATTATAGAATATGAATGACAACCAGTGAAGCATGACCCTTATAAGATATAATGTCCCTTCCTAAATTATTTTGGAATAGGATTGATTTCTACATTTTGGGGCCAATTTTGGAGGTGAAATGGCCCATTTCATTTTTATTAGAAGACGTAGGAGTTAGAATTAAGTTACTTTGGGATTTTCTTAGTATCATGTGGGGCCACTCGCCCAAGGAAATACGCAATCCCTAAGCCAATGGTTCGAAAAGCATGAGAGGGAAAATCGAAGGCTTCATGAGGTACCCACGAAGGAGGGAAAAATGATGCATGAAATCTATAAAAAGGAGGGAACACTCTTCATTTGACATCTTTTGGTATGTCACTTTCTCTTTGGTTGCTTAGGCTACTTAGCTGAGTCACTTTTTGTTCAACAAGAGTTCTTCAAGTGAAGATCTCACCCTTTCTTTGGGGGACTTCAAGTGCCACCCTAGGAATGTTTTTCTTCATTCTTCCGGAGGAGGATTTCATTGTGGTTTCCAGCAGTTGCATTCATCTCCAGGTGGTGTGTATTTTTGGAGGATGTAGTGAAGAGGAGGGTGAGTTTTCATGTGGTGTCTTGTAGTGGAGTTTGGTTTGGATATTTTGCAGAGATGAGGCATACGAGGTTTGCTACATTTTGGAGAGTTTGGGAGCTGGAGGAGAGTGCTTCTTGGAACTGTGACTTTCGCACTTCCCAGGCCAGTGCAAAGGCAACATTTGGTGCACATGTGGGAGGTAGAGCATCAATCTTTAACACTGAAATTTTTCGGGGAAGTTAAGGGAAGGAATTGTGGAGGAGGTTTCTACATTTGCAGAGCTTGGGAGGATGTTTTTTCTTGCATTCCTTGTAGGCTATATTCTTGAGTAGTTTGGAGGGGTGTAGGCCATACTAGAGGCCGAATTTGGGAGGTTGGATTCAAATCAAACGCTTTCTGGGTTTTTGTGAGTTTTCTTCAAGGAGCTTGGGGCTGATTTTGTAGCATTTTCTGAGTAGAAAAAGTGCTTTCAGTTAATTTCTAGCTAGCATTGTAGTTTTCTGGGCAACGCAGAGAATTAGAGGAGCAACCATTTTCTAGTACTTGATATCATTGTCTCATCACCTAGGTTCTGTCATGCTTGCCATTGAGGCAAGCCCAGGTGCACTCCTCCATAATTTTGTACTTCCTCCATTGATTAATAAAATGGTTCAATTGGTTTTACTTCTGGAGTTTCTATGAGCATTTACTGATTGTTGAAAATTTCTGTGTATAAATCATTTTTTGTTTGCATATCATTGTTTATCTATGTTTGGAACATTACATAAGGACCTTTAAGACTCGTGGGTCTTAACGAGTCATATGATGAAACAAGTCACTCTCATAGAACCCACACATAAGACCCTTACCACATTGACTCGCATAAGACTCGTTTTGACCTATTGAATCACATATAACTCGTATAAAACTTTTACGAACCCATATAAGACCTGTCCTAGTAGAAAATTTCATTTTTTTTTTCATTTTTTAAGATCCTGTGGAGGGAAAGGGAAAATGTATTTTTCCGAGTCTTATATGATTCTTTCCCGATTTTCATATGAGTCACCGAGTCAATAGCTAGATTAGTCTTATATGAGTACAAGTCGTGCAACATTGATGACAATCCCATGGGTGAAGCTTTAAATTAGCTCTTCTAATTGACTTTGTTCCCTCACAAAAGTGATAGTTATGGTTTGAAACCTAGGGTTTCATATTTCTTTACTCTTTTTCCAAGGTTTAAAAAATCTTTAACCATACCCTAGACTCCATCACCAAAGATCAAGGTACTAGCCTTTTGTTGCATGGTTGAAAATCCTAAAATCATTTTAAATTTCACATTTTCCATTCCTTAACCTTATTGTCGACATATTAAGGAAAGTCACTAGCTAGGGCGAGGGAATCTTTCTTAATTATGGTTGAAGACGTTTCTTGGTAGAGTGATTCAACACTTGGAGGTGAGGTATTTGCATCAAAATCAATTTATTCTGATGGTTAATTTCTCCTTTTTAGGGTAAAGTCCCTTGCACTAAATAGATTTTCCCCTAGATGACGCAAGAGCATCAAACCCTAGGCAATCCATTTTTGACTAGACATAAGGAGATCATGAAGTTCTCCAAAGGCTAAGAAATTCCATCAAATGTAATTTGTGTATAAAATATAGAATAGGCAATTTTGATGTAATTACAAGTGGCAAACAAGAATCTAGGTCATTAGGTTGTTTTAGTGAGCTGGTGTTTTTCCCAAGTGGGCCTTTGCAAAAGGAACAAATGTCAATTTCAAGTGTTAGTATTCCTAGGTATTTGGGATAGATATCCAAAATAAATTTTTTCTATTAGGATATTTTCTAGGCAGTAGGAGGATTTACATGCATGTACAATTGGAGCAAAAGGTAGTTTTAGTGAGAGTAGTTCAAGGGTAATGTAATGTCCCCAAATTTTAGATTTCCTTGTGGTGAGATTCGGAAGGATTTCCAGAGATTATGTCCGCCAGGTCACATGAGTTTTATGGGGAACGAATGGGATCACTTGCCATTTTTCATCATCAGGATCAGTTCCACACAGTTCGATCTTGGTTTCATTGCATTTTGATGATTTCCATAAAACATAGTTATTGACAGGCATATCTTAATTATTTACGCTTAAGGTGTTGTTTTGGGTTTACTACTTGGAGAAACACCTTAGTGCAATAAATTTTTTGGAATCACGACGAAAAAATCTACAAGACATAATGATGAAAAGGGGCTTTGGGAGACTGGTGTGATCATAGTGCCAGTTTAAGTATTTTTTGAAGATACAAGTGACTTTAATTTTAAATAGAGATAAAAGTGACTTCAATTAGTAATAAAAATTCACCTATTAAATAAAATGAGAAAAATTGTTTTCATCTAAAGGGTAAATAAAAGGGGGAAAAGGTCACTTCGAAAATAGGAGGAAAATACACTAAGTGGCTTATTAATAAAATAATAAAAGGATATTTCTCGAATATTGGAGAAGTTGTGGAAAAATATTATAAAAGGGGAGAGAAGGCCATTTCTCATTCATTCTAGATTATGATTATTTCTTGGTGTTTGGTATGAATGATTACATGGGTTTCTCTCGAGGGTTTCAAATGGGAATCTCAAATTAATTTAAGTGGATATATTTTTCAACCCTCGTTGGTAATCATCCAATTTCAGTGGACATCATTGCCATCCTCATTGGTATTGTGGGGAAATTATTCAAATTTCCATTTGTGCTTAAATTGCAGGTTAATTTGGTACGATCTCTCAAGGAGCCTAACTTATATATATTTGTTGGAGATCAAGTTGCTGATGTTGGGATCAAATTTATTAAGAAGGTTGAATTTATCTCTTGTCATTATCTTTAGTGGGTCAAATTCATCTCAACTGATCAACTGAGTTTCATTAGCTATTCAGAAGGTTGAGTTTGTTTACAGATATTATTTACTAGAATTTGGGTTAATTTCTAGGGTTCTATCTATTTTACCGGAATTGATATTTATTTGTTGGGGTTTATATCCATTTTTACAAGGATGATATTCATTTGCTGAAAGTTGATCCATTTTCCAGAGTTGGTATTCATTTTCTAGTGATTAATTCATTTTGTCAGAGTTGAGAATTCATGTAGAGAGGTTCAGTTCTCCTCTCATAGGCCGAGTCACTTGCACTTTTGGGAGCCAAATCCCTGTGGGAGGCCGAGACACCACTATCCTTTGGAGGTCGATTCGCTGAGCTCAATATCATTTGCTAAGAGGGCTAGCTTTTTCTCATTTCCCAAGTCAAATTCCTTATGGGCTAAGTTTAGTTATGAGTGTCGAAGCCATTATCTTTGGAGGTTGAGTTGGTTCAACCATTTGCTAGAGATGTGTCTAGGTTCATAAAACTGATATTTACATTGAAACTCTCTATTTTAACTAATAAAATTATTGGTTGAACTTGTAATATTCTTGTTGTACATGCTATTTATTTTTCTTTCCAAGTGTTTGTGGAAATTTTTCTCACTAAACGCTCGACAAAAGTTATTAAAGAAAATTTTGAAAATTTCCAGGTTAAAATAACAAATTTTAAAAAAAGGGGATATTACAAATAGTGTCATAGAGAGGTAGCCTGAGAAAGGGCCATGAGAGCCTGCAACAAAGAGGCCATGTAAACTATTTGTAAGCATATTTCATTCTTAATAGTAGAATTGTCTTGAATTATGGTTGCATATATCTTGTGTGTGGTTGGTTTCTTGAGTAGTTGTATGAATTGTTTATGAGGATGAGTGCTTGGGTTATGTATATTTGACTCAAAATGAGAGTGTCAAGTTCTAATAATCAAGAGGAGGCTTGTTAGTTAATTGAGGGATAACATCTTTCAAATAAAAGAGATGATGCAAAAAAAAAATTGGAGACATCAATAAATTGAAGCCTAACTCTAGGTAGGTCAACACCATTATTGAGCACAAGACTTGCGTGAGGTTCCACATAGTGTTTTCTTGTGAGGGTATGGTTCTGACAATGCTTGGTTTCCTTTGTTGTTTGATTGTGAAGCATAACCTTACTTATGTAATTAACCTACACTTGTAGGGAGATCGTAAGAGGACCGAGTCATGAAATTGAGTAAGTCCCCTATGGTTGAAATTTACCCAATCTAGTCATAAGAAAAACAAACTCGCAATTGAAAGTATTAGGTCGATCAAAGAGGTAGTTTCAAATAACAAGGAAGGAGATCCATTGGTTTTAAAGTAAGGATGGAATCCAGTTTCATATCCCCCCATATTTAAACTATTGTAGGATGGAGAGGCCTTGTGGTGAAGCAATCCCATGGTTCGCAACCCCGTCGACTTTGTGGCACATCCCATGTGTCAAGGGTAGTGTAGTTTTAACATGGATCCCTCGGTGTGATATTCAATAAGATACCCCCTTCCCCTTTTCCTACATCATAAGGGGATCCCTCCCCGCAATTTACATTTGTCGTAGATCTTTCCCAACCGATCACAACCATAGAACCTCGAGGTCCCATGCCGATGAGAGCACCTGGTCATCGAAAAGTTGTTTCGATCATGGGACAAAGTACTTCGGGTTTAGGCCTTGCTAATCACACTCCTGAAATAAAATCAAAAAATAGCCGAGATGGAATGCCCAAAGAATGGGGTCCTATAGAGTAGGCATAGGACCATGGTTGGTTAATGAGAACTAAGTGCCACAAGGAGAGGGATATAATTTTTCCATTGCATCAATAATTATCAAAGAGAAACAACGCTCTTTGGGGATTAAGAAAAAGGGAATTAGTTGTGATAAGAAGAGAATTGTAGCCATCGCAAAATATTAAAAATAATGCTCGTGAAAGAGAAGAATGAGTCAAATCAAGGTGTATCAAAACATGGTTTTGTACAACAATGGTTTTAAATCAAGGTGATACTGAGAAGAAGAACTTTAGGCCTAGAAGTAGAATGGAAAATTGCCTCCGAGTCAGTTGAAACAAGAAATAATTATTCAAAACTTTGAAGAATATACAAGAATTTCATAAGATTAGTAGAGAAATTTGAAGCATGGGCATCATCAAGGGTGGAAAAAGAAAAAATAAATTGCAGATGTGCAGATGATGAAGGTAAAAGGAGCACAATGACTGAACACAATCATAGTGACAATGATGTGAGTGTAGGAGAAATTATGATTATATGTGAGGACTATGTAATTGGGAGAAGTCATACCCTTTGAAGATGAAGCTAGTCCAAATTCACTCCGGCAGGTTGGTTCAAAGGTCCGTGATGAAGGGGAGTCAGATAATGATGCAAAATTTATATCGTTGTGTGATGAGATTGTTGAGGAAAACCACGAGGCTATGAAAATTCATGATGATTCCCAAGAGGTGTGCAAAGATGATAATACATGGGTAGTCAATGGTGTGATCTCAAATTCATCTAATGATTAAATTAATGAAGAAGAAGATGTTGTGTGTATGTTTAGTTGTGTTTGTAATTTGGAAAACCAGTTGAAGGTAAGCATTGACTAGATTATAGCAACCACGAACCATTATGATGATACACAAACATTAGTGGCAGATTATTGTTGGAGAAATGCATTGATACGTGCAAGTTTGGGAGGAGAGCCTTCAATAACATATTTTCAGACACTCAAAGGGGCATTGGTAGATATGAAATATAAATACCTTCTCCTTAGTTTAAATATAGATCACCTACTCATGCCTATTGAGATATATCATGATGCACTAGAAAGGAAAGAGGAGGAAGTTGAAAGGTTTACCCGTGAGCTTGAGACTACCCAAGAGTCCTTGAAGAGCACTCAAATTTCCCTTCAAGAATCAGAGTTGTAGGTCAATCAATTCGTATGGGGTTGATTTGTGGATATTCTTTATCCCCCATGGCAAACAGTTAGTTAACTATGGAAACCATCACAAAATAGGATGCAATGATTTGATAGAGGAACCTATTGTGATATTTTAGTACAAGGAGCACCCATATGAGCATGCACTTGTAGAGATGTATGTCCCAAAGGGTTTCAATTATGTATTGATGGGATGTGGAGACATGTATATTTCAAACATACTGTACATCTATCTGAGATCCAAATTCAGTTAACATGAGTAGAGTGGATATTGGAAGCCAAAATTGACATTGGGATCCAGGTGGGGCTTTCCATCATATGTTAGAGGTGCAAGATGACTATGTTCAAATGGTTGGCCCAATGTTTGAGCACACATATTCCTTCATGGAGTTCACGTCAACACTAGTGGCTATTTGTTTTGAATGGCGAATGAGTATACTCCCAGATATGTCCTGGGACATTATGTGTGTATGGGATTACATGATGATCAGTGGGATCTAGCAGGAGTCGTTCAGATGGGACGACATTGGTGTGCCACATGACAGAGAATTACGTGGAGACAATACTTTTCCATTGATGTATTGCGCATAGGAACCATCAAGGATGAACAAAATAGTGACATCCCCATTAGCATGTGAGGTCTTATGCTACTTAGGATTTCCCGAAATCAGTTGGGGCATATGAACATTTGCGAGAATCATGTTTTTAATCAAGATATTAATATATTAGAGACAAAGACAAGGGATTCATAGGACTACCCTTATGTATCCATATGTACACTTGATCATACCCTTGGGGATTTACATGTATATCACTCTCTAATGTGTTTACTATCATAGGGGATTTGGTTGTCACCCCTTGATACTCTCATTATGAGTAGTAGGATGCAGGAGGCTCACCTGAGACAATTGGATGAGACAAAACATCATGTACATGAGAGAGGATTTCTAGTTGAGGCGTATGGTCGGTGTATGAATTGGAAGATGTAGGATTAGGGATGGCATGGTCTAGACCAAATGTAGCATATGTTCCACCCCTGAGTACACACTTTGGGAGATGATCATGAGGGAGTTGAATGACATACCTTTGGTAGAAAATTCTACGACATTGCATGAGCAAGAGGCACAACAAATGGCAGACCTATTTTATAGGAGGGCATGTTGGCTCTTGGTAGTATTTGGGTGCATCATTAGGAGACCAAATAATTTTTGTTGTTGTTGTGTGACCTGGAAGGATTAGGGTGGTTTAACATGAACTAGGTTGATTATCAATACATGGTGTCCATCTATTGATTTCATAAAGGGATCAGATGATAAGCACATATTGGTTCCAACAACTATCAGTACTATGCATTAGTCACTAGAGATTGGGAGTTGTAAACTTATGCTATGGCTGTGGGAACCAAGGATCCAGTTGGTTGTTATATCAATCTAGTTATCAATGAGCAAGGATATGACAACAAGTGATATAGTTGATTTTAGGGTTGACACATGGAGGATTGTAGATGCCTTCACCATGTGGCGATGTTGATTTTCCATGTTGTTTCTTAGGATCGAGTCTATTTGTAGACTGATTGACTCTAACCTCACTGAGATGCCTTAGCAAGATTTGCTTCACAGTTATGGGTTCAGACCTTACAAGTATTTTGGCATGTGGTTCTAGGCAAGGAGGATTCAATATGAGCATGATGGGTAGATATTTATGACCGAAGTGGTGAAATGACAACATGGAAGTATCTTTTTTAGATTTACATGGGACCCTAGCATCACAGGGTTTGGAAATTAGACTACCATTAGGGATGATATCATTTTTATAGGGAGAGATCACTTATATATTCCATTCGAACTCAATTTTGTAGAGATCATTTCACATCTTAGTGATTCGTTGATATGTTGGAGCACCTCACTAGAATGGAAGTGTGATCAATAGGAGGAAGTTGTGGTTAGTTAGTGTGGGGGATGAAGCTTCTCAATGGGTGTTTGATTCTCAGGGCTAGACTCTCTACATGTTTGACCGGAATCTGGGTTCCAATCTTCTCAGTGTTTCCTAGATAGTAGATGCATAAGTAGTCTTCCACACTAAGGCTACCTCTTGTTCTTCCTTTTGAGTTGACCCTCTCTCCTCTCCGGGAAAGACCTGGGATGAAATATATATCCTTTATTTCTATCCTCAGAGGCATCTAGTCAATAACAAAAGAATCTTCTTATGGATCCCACTGGTGGATTAACATCTCAAAAAACTTGGTATTTTCCTTCATATTCGGTATTTTTAAAGTTTTCAATAATCCGGATCCTCTTAAGGCATCTGATGCATTTGGATCTTCCATTACTTTGTTATCAATCACACTATGCTCTCTTTCGGGCCAACTAATTGACATTCTGCAAAAAAAGTGTTTCGAATCATTAAAATCGTGTTTCAAATTTTGAATTCATGCACACGCGGGTTTAGTATTCACGCAGTCACGTATAGGGATTTTCTAAACGCATTTCATCGGTGTCCAACCCACGTGTACGTAGAACGTAATTTTCAAACTAAATTCCCACTGTCAAATTTTCAACAAAAACATTTAAAAACCAATAAAACTTATCAAAAAATCAGTTAGAACATTACCTCATCTGAAATGGGTGTTTATTAACCTGTTATGCTTACAAGAACCTCCCACTCAGTTAAACAAATAAGTTATCTAGCTTATATATGACATTTGCGGAATTAAATACTTGAAACATGTGTATGTATTCTTTTATTGTTTAAGTGTTTTAAGTCCATTTGTTTCTACTGATATTAAACATATGTAACAACCATATAATGCAGCAAATAAACAACCACACATAACAACAAATTTAATCTAGGAGTTCACCCGAATATTGTGGGCTACGTCTCCTTAAGCTTTTATCATCTTGACTTGGCTCTTTGGGATTGTGGAAAATTTTATTTTACAAGTTCCGCACTTAACTCCAAAGGTTACTAAACTAAACCAATGGGCTTAGAATACCATCTATATCCCTACCATGGCTATCATCACTTTGCAAATCTTGTGCAGATTCTTGCACGTCCGATATCAGGTTGAGAGCGTGCGAGAAAAGTGGTTTTCTCGTGTTATGTGTCACCCGCTAAGGTTAATCATATGAATTTTAGAAATACCATTTACATATTTTTGTCCACGTGAGATATCGTTTCCCACTTTCTAAATACTACCCACGTGCTCAATACAGAACTTAAAGAAAGACATTTAAGGAAATGTTTAGTGTTTTAAGAAAGACGTTTAAGGAAAGGTTTAGCTCTCAAGTTCGACATTCTTTTGAAAACTTTGAAATTTGAGCTATCATTAAGGTCCTAGATCAATATCTGATCACTCCTCCCCATTAGGAATCTTTTGGACCCCAAAAGAATGATATACTAATCTATACAGTAGATGAGAGTACAACACCCTCTTCTTTCAGCCTCCATATTCTTTCCTTGCATGGCTAGTGCCTTTGAACCAAAACTCGAAGTTAGTTGACACTTCCCTTCCTGGATGCACTTGTCCTCCTGTTAAGAATTGTCTTCCTTGAACTCATTCGGAATTTCTGTTGAGAAGTTTATAGAGGGTAGTTGAACATCACTTCCTTGATCATCGACCCAAAGTGGCTCAAACAAATGTGAGATTACATCATAAGCATATGCATACTTAACTGAAATTTTCATATGTACCAATGAAAGTATGTTTTACTATGTCAAGAAATCAAACCACTTCTTACCAAGCCACTTCTATGGCGACTTTTGTTGCTGCAAATGTTCTTCTGACATCTTGTCAAAAAAAACATAATGCAAAAAAAAAAAAACTTTACGACGTAAATTCACATCATGTGAATCATCATCATTTCTCTTACATCTTGTGTACAAATGATCGACTAAATCACAAGCCGACAGAAACATGCTTTTTTCAAACAACTAACTCTCCAAGTCAAGCATGTCCAAAAAGAACTTGACGATTTTTTTTTTTAAGTAGAAAGAATTCCACCTCTTGTGAAACACTTCATCATTATCTCCCTTTTTCAATCTTGGAGACAAAATCAACTTTTCCAAGTCAATATGACATTGCATTCATGTTTAAACAAAGCAATCAACCATCAAGTCAATTACACATACATGTTCAAATACAATGAAATCATCAACATTCCTTTGTTCATACATACTATTCTCATGCATGTACTTAATTCTTCAACTTTCTCTTAAGCACAATCATAAGTACAAGATCCTCGATCATATGTAAATTTACTTACAAAGCTGAAATGAATATAATTTTTCTGCAATAAAGTGAGTCTCATACTCAACTTTTTCATTCACCTGCTAGGTAAAACCCTACAACTTGCATTCCATTGGAAAAGAAATGTATCAAATCAAAAGACATGAAACCTTAATTGGATAAGAACTCTAACCATTTCTTACCAATCCAAATCAAAGGCGCTTCCTTTAACTGCACATCGACATCAACATGTGAATCATCCTGAAACACATCAATTATGGAAACTTCCTTTCCATTCTTGCTATTTTCTTTTTCCACCTTCTTCAAATTTCATGGAAGCATTGTTGGATTCAAAATCCAAAACTTTTCAGCAATATGTCCATGCTTATGGCAATAATTGCAACACATGTTCATCCTCTTTACAACATAATTCTCCTTGTCCAATGGACCTTTGGCTTCTTGCCTTCTTTTCTTCAAAAGTTTCCTATATGTGGCCATTTTCTTCCAACATCTAGAAACACTATGGTTAACCAAACCACAAAAAGCACATGCAATTTTTTTCCAATGCTTATGTGGAAATTTACTTTGCTTTACATAATCAAAAGAAATGTGATTGAAATTAGATTTATACCTTCCTCTTTCACCTTTGTTGCCTTCATAAGAAGGTGAATCGAATGAAGAAGTGGCTCCCTTCGAAACACCATCAATCTCTTCAATGATTTTAGAGCTTTCACAACTCCCTTGTTTGAGTGCATGTTCATGAACACATTCTTCTTGCAAAGTATGTTTCAAACAATTGCATTCCACATGAATACAATCTTTACAAACTTGAGCTAGAGAACCTAAAATGAAACTCCTTCTAGGAATTGTTTCAATTGCCTTCATAGCTACTTTGGAACTTTCTCCACAAGATTGTCCATAGCCAAGACCCAAGTACTTAGGCCTTTCCTTAATCATTATTGGCTCAACTATGCCTTGTGCATGTTTTCCCAATCCTTTTCCTTCATAGCCCATTTTTGACATACACTTGGAACCTATGCCTCTTGTATGTTTTTCAAAAGAACCAACATAAACATTCTTAGAGGAAATTGAAGACAAACTAGGATTGTTTACCTCTTATTCAAACTGATGCTTGACTAAGGCTTCTTTGGCAACAAGGACTTGTGTCATCAACTCATGCATCCTTTCTAGGTTCATATTTGCAATATGAATTTGGCTCTCCATTTCCTGCAATTTGTCAAAAAGCAATTACTTCTCTTCCTTCATGGAATTCAACTACTCTCGAAGTTTGGTGCTCTTCCTTTCACCTTCATACATTTGTTTCACCATATCCATCATGATGAACAAGTATCATTTCATGTCTTCATCAAAGAATCTTGTCAATGAGGGGGATTTTGAAAAATCACATGTAGAAGTTGTCATTTATAAAAATGAACAAAATAACTTCAAAAAAATTCACAAAGCTTTCAAAGAACTAATGGTTGTAGAGTCAAACTCTTATTCAAGTAGCCTTTTGCAAACAAACCCTCTTGTACTTCAAGGGTTGCCTTGAGGTCCTTTGGGTAAGGAGAATGACTTCAGCCCTTCTTCCTTCTTGTCCTTTCCTGGATTTAGCTGTCAGTAGCTTTCCCTTCACCTTTGCAAACTCAAACAGTTGTCAGTTTACAAACAGTCAAACAATCAAATCCTTTGTATTGTTTAACCATCTTTAAAGTCAAACAAGCAACCTATTTCTCTTTCAATCAAGCAACCATGCTATATCAATCAAGCAACCTATTGCTATGATACCACCTGATCTGAAATGGGTGTTTGATAACTTGTTATGCTTAGAATAACATCCCACTCAATTAAACAAATAAATGATCTAGCTTGTATATGACATTTGCGGAATTAAACACTTGAAAAAAGTGTATGTATTCTTTTAACTGTTTAAGTGCTCTAAGTCCATTTGTTTCTACTGATATTAACCACATATAATAGCCATATAATGCAACAAATAAATAACCACACATAACAGCAAATTTAATCTAAGGGTTCACCTAAATAAATATCGTGGTCTACATCTCCTTGAGCTTTTGTCATCTTGACTTGGATCTTTGGGATTATGGAAAAGTTTCTTTTACAAGTTCCACACTTAACTCCAAAGGTTACTAAACTGAACCAATGGTCTTAGAATACCATCTATATCCCTGTCATGGTTGTTGTCACTTTGCAAATAGATCTAAGCTCTCTTAGACTTGATTCCTTCAATCAGTGCTATGAGCCACCCTGAGCTTCTTGATGGCACTAATTCATTCAGAATTCTTTAACTATCACTGAAAACTCATTCATTGTCTCCAGCACATATCATACACCAAAATAGATTGATCAGTTTCTCATAATGAGCACTACATCCCCAAACTAGACCTTCCTCCAAGGTTGCCACTTGGTTGCCTGAAACTTCCAAGTAGAATATAAGCCTTTATAAGTCTTCAAATGCTTCTGAAAATCTGTAAAATATATTCAGAAGGCTCATTATAGTCTGGAATGACTATTGGTTCACTAAGAATGAGTACTGGTAGCTCCTACAATTGCCTCCAACTCCTGGTGGCCTTGAGCTCCAAAATCTCTATGAAGATGACTTCCTCAACTTCTTTGGACTATTCCATTGGCTCCAGCAAGCTCCAATTAGCCTAGATAGCCTCTTGTTTCAGTCTCTCTCTCCCTTTGTCTCTAGATGAAAACTGCTCCTGGAGTGCATTTAATCAATATCCCCTAGGCATACTCCACCAAATTTGGTGAACTGCACCTAGCTCCAGTGAAACTTAGCATATCCACCTAAGTTTAGCCGCTTCACCAAGCTAACCATTGGAGGTGAGTCGTTACCATAACTGTTGGGCATGCACATGAGGGCAGTATATCCCCGACGATCAGGGCTAATGTTGCAGTCGTATTAACCTTCAACCATTGGGAAGACGTTACAATCGTGATACCACTTTGATGTAGCAAAGCTTCATCTTTACACAATTCGCACGTGGACCTATGAGTTATGGGACCAAATATACATTGGAAGCATTCCAAATAGTATAATCTCCCCCGTCGATCTGTCCCGCTAGATCCAATGGATATCACGTCATCCACTCACCAACTAACCCAGACGATCTCCATCGTCGATATGACCTGCACAATCTCGCGCAAATTCTTGCACGTCTGATATCAGGTCAAGAGCGCGCAAGAAAAGTGGTTTTTTTGTGCTACGTGTCACCCACTAAGTTTAATCACGTGAATTTTAGAAATACCATTTACAATTTTTTGTTTGCACGAGATACTATTTCCCACTTTCCGAACACTGCCCACGTGCTCAATAAGGAACTTAAAGAAAGACATTTAAGGAAAGGTTTAGCTCTTTAAATAAAGACGTTTAAGGAAAGGTTTAGTGCTTAGGTTCGAAATTATTTCGAACACTTTGAAATTTGAGCTATCATTAATGTCCTGGATCAATATCTGATCATTACCTAGAGGATGGAGGCTGAATGAATGGATTAATTTGATGGATTAAGCTTGCTTGTTTTTTTCTCCACAGCTCCTTCACTCAATTTCTCATAACGAAAATGAATAATTGTGAGTCAAAAAATCCTTATATAAGTTGACATATGAAAGTTATGTTTTCTAAATTTCATTTTTATTTTTAAAACTTTAGGGACTTTATACCTTTTTGTCTTGGAGTGTTTGGATGGGTCATTTTTTCAGGATACTTTGGAGATTTTTGAGAGACTTCTTTGATTCCATGACTGTAGCCCTCTCATGGTAGGTATCATTTTTTCACTGGCATATAGGTTAGGGAATATCATTTTCCGCTGCATTTTTCATACTAGCCTCCATACTATGATATTTTGGCCATAGAGTCGACCCCATCATGTATTGGTTCTTAAACCATTTTCACTCGCCGACTTATAAAATCATGACATGATGGTAGAGCCAACCATTACATGGGAATTTTAGTTAGATCCTTGCTAGCATATGTTGCCCATTCTACTATATTGCATAGGATTGGGAGTCCTCTTTAGTCCCGCCATGGTTTGTACGTTGAAGACTCATTCTCTTACTTCTTCACTATTTTTCTAGCTTTATACCCTAGAGGCTCCTTTGTGTTGAGTTGTATTGCCGCATTTCATGTTGACCATTTGCACTTTTTTGCCTTAAACCAGCTTCACTTGGACTTGTGTTTAAGCCACCTTTTGACCATGTCTTTTGTGAAATCAACCTTGCAATCACTTAGCCTATGCAACTTGACACTCTTTTACCCATGGAAAGAACATTCCTTTGAGTGTCACTGAATATTTTCGTCACCTTGCATTAAGCATAGGGATGTTCCCCTCCCAGGTTCTAGCGCATCTATATTTGGACACTTTTTTTTCCATTGTACCATGTGCATAATTTTATTCTTTTTTTTTCTTTCTAAATATGAAAAAGACAAAAAAGCTAAATATTCCAAAAAGAGTGGGAACGGGACATTACTTCCATGATTGATGGAAACTAGAGTCAATTGTATCGCCCTTGAACAAAGCACTCAAACTTAAGTATTTCCTCCACTGGGATGGGATTTAGTTTGACTTAGGAGAGCCTTAACCTTGTTATTGAGTCAGTACGCCTCTGATTGGTTATCTCTTCCAATCATATGCAGATTTTTTTTGTGCCTCTTACATGACAAACTTATACAAAGTTATCATATGTTTCCATATTGTCACAGTTAAGTCATGCTTTTGTTCAAGGGAAGTAAACCTAAGTTAGCCTCTCTGTAGTTTCTCTTGAATCATTTTTAGTCGGCCATCCCTGGTTTTCAGAGTCATGTTCACTATCACATCAGCTATTTGGTCCTTTGCTCATGATGTTTTGAGAAGGTCTCCATTGACTTATTTCTGGTAGGTCCTACTCTTATCGACTACGACAAATTTCTCTAAGAGTAGACCTAGAGTCGCACCCCTATATTCATTATTGATAGTCCACCTTGTGCTCAACATCGATCAGTATCATGGGTCTTTGACTGAGTGGTTTTCCTTGTGTTCAACATCAGCTTTCATTATCACACATTGGGATTTGTGTAGTACCTTGGTTTCCATTTGACCCTATTGGTGGATTCCTTGCCTCTGTGTCAGCATTCATTATTGGTTGGTTCATATGGTTTCTATCGTGTGCTAGCTACATCTTTTGTACTCCGGAAATGTTCTTTGGTTGTGTTACTACATATTTCTTCATCCAATTCCTTCCACATTATTGGCCTATGAGTTACAGTCACACTGGATTGATGAAGGATGCCTTAATTCCCTCCTTCCAATAGATCTTTTCCCATTGACTTCAACTCATTACTCTTGGAAGAAGGTCTAGAGTCCATTTGGCAATACCTTAGGGTTTGCAGTCATCAATGGCAGACTCCTTTGCTATCGATAGTGGGAAAACATCATTGTCTCCTGATTGATAGATTCTTAGCTCATTTATTCGTACTTGTTAGATTGTACTAGATACCTTGGCTCTCATCATCATTATTTGTGAGTAGTCTCACGTTTGTTAACATATAAATCGATGATCGGTAATCAAACGATTTCTCACATGGTCGACTTCAGATGATTTATTCCCATTGTGTAGAAATGTACCACGGGGATCAATGAAGACCTCATGTTTGCATCAACATTTGTTGGTTCACTTGCCAGTCTATCCTGTTTCTACCAGTGACACCATCTACCTTATATGTTGTAGTTCGTTACAGTGAAATCCTATATGTTGGCACCCAAGTTGCATAGTACCATTTGTTCCACTATTTTACTTGGTACTTTTTTTATCAACTTTATGACTTCAATGATCAATTTTCTACTTCATCATCATTGATCAGTTTCTTAAATGTGATAGTGAGACATATACTTCTATGGACATTATCAGATGATCCACTATGTATTTTCAGTCATTTTATACTTGTATACATATTTGATCCGCTTTTGTATTTTATATGGAGACATGATTTATTATCTCTGAGCATGGGTATGCCCGCCTCAGACAACAACTTTCTTTTTGATCTTTTCCACTGGCTTTGCAGGTTGGACTCTGGTGAACTCCTCTCAGGTCTTGGCATGATTCTTTCTATACACTTAATACATTTCGGCCATCTTGTACCCCTTCTGAGCTCATATATTGGGGGTATCTCTTATAGCACCATTTACCACCCTTGGTAGATTTGATGCTCTGTGTTATGGCCTAGGGCAACCCTTCCCTTCCAGACTTGGTCCAAATTCTAAAAAACAATGTTTTAAATCCTATATGTTGTTTTTCCCTGTATAAAAAGTATGTACATGTGGGTTAGTCTATAACCAACCTCTGTATATGTGTTAAGACATTAAAAATATATATAATATTTTTAAATTCGGGAAAATTTTATGGGTTTTACCTGTTACTCACCTACTATAGCTCATGGCCCAACTGTTTCCCAATTGAAAAACTAATTTGGAGAAGTATAAATAGACCTCCATGGGAAGGCCTAAAGGAGATGAGAAAAGATTAGATATTGATATTATAGTGGATGACATCCCTGATCAAGTCTGAATAAATCCCTACGCCTTCTGCTCTCCCAAATCATAGGCAACCTCGGTTTCCTTCTTGATATTTCCTTCATCCCTTTATGAAATCCTTATGTATACCTATGGAGGAGGATTGTTGAGGCCTGGGCAAGATGGATCTAGAGGACAGTTTCTCTTGGAGACAATGGATGACTCAGGTTGTAGTTCTTTTGTACTTTCTTTAAGTTACATCAATAAAGAGGCATTCTCTTATTCCTGATGTTTATGGTATTAATGCATTAATCTATGTTATGATTTGCTTATGAAATCTTATGTTAATTCTTATTTGCTTACACGCTTATTGAATTAACTCCTATATCATGAACATGATTTCTATTAATGTTGTTGTATATGCTTTTCTTGAATGAGCTGCAAGTTTTAAGTAATTGGAAGAAGCAGAGGGTTTGGACCCTATGGGAACGACCTCAAACATAGGACCTCCAAGTAATACCTCTTCTTCCTACTTCAATAGTTTAAGTATTAGGATTGCCTATTTGCATGTCTCTTTATGCCGTAAGCCCTCTGCTCCGTTGGTGTTCTCAACTCAAGACCCTAGGGTGACTTTACTCGTAACAACAGGACTCTTGGATTGTACCTTTAGGAGTTCACTCTTGAGGTACATGAGATTGGTTTTCTGATAGAGAAACTTCTTGAGGAGATGATCGAGATTTTGTATTTTTTAGATGCTCTACTCATTGACAATATGATAAGGGTATATGATGTCTATTCAGGCTTGTTGGGTAGTGAGTGGAGCGAGGAATGCTTCATGATGGTCATGATGGTTTAGGACACTAGTATCATGATATCCATTTGTATTAGGGTAGTACAGTGGTTTGTAGTGGCGTAATGGCACATTTGGAACACTGGTATTAGTTTAAATCGGCTTGTGGAGCGACAACATGTGATGACATTTCTTGAGGACAAGAAATTTTGGGAAGGGGAGACTATAATGTCCCCAATTTTTGGGTTACCTTGTGGTGAGATTATGAGGGATTTTCTAAGCTTATGCCATCCAGGTCATAGGAGCAAGATTACATCACTAGTGGGTCTGGAGGCTTTTGAGGAGTTTTATGGGGGCTCACTAGGATCACTTTATATTTTTCATCATCAAGACTAGTTCCACATAATTCAATCTTGGTTTCAATGCATTTAGAAGATTACCATAAAATGGAGTTATTAACAAACATATTTTAATTAATTAACCTTAAGATATTGTTTTAAGATGATTATTTGAATAAACACCTTAGTGTAATAGCTCGTTGGAATCAGGACAAAAATATCTATAAGACATAATGATGAAAAGGGGCCTTAGGAGGCTGGTATGATCATGGTTGAAATTTATGCGTTTTTTGGAGATAAAAATGACTTTAATTAGTAATAAAAAGTCACTTATTAAATAAAAGGACAAAACATATTTTATCTAAGAGGTATATAAAAGGGGGCAAAAGTCACCTAGAAAATAGGAGGAAAATGCACCAAGTGAGTTTTTAATAAAATAATAAAAGGATATTTCTAGAAGATGGGAGAAGATCTAGAAAAAAAAATAATAAAATGGAAGAGAATGCCATTTCTCATTCATTATGGTTTATGGATATTTATTGGTGTTTAGTTTGGGATCTCAAGCGAGTTTCTCTTAAGGGTTTCATGTGAGACTCTCAAACTAGTTTCAATGGACATCCATTGCCAGCCTAGCTAGTAATCATATAATTTTAGTGGACATCATTGCCACCCTAGTCGACATTGTGGGGAAATTATTCAAATTTCCATTTGTGGTTAAATTGCAAGTTAATTTGTAGCTATCTCTCAAGGATCCAAATTTATATGTATTTAGTGTAGATTGAGTTGCTATTGTTGTGATCAAATTTATTAAGAAGACCAATTTATCTCTTGTCATTATCTTCAATCAACCAAATTCATCTAAATTGTTGAGCCAAGTTTTGTTAGCTATTTGGAGGGTCAAGTTTGTTTGCAAATTTTATTTAGTGGAGTTGTGTTATTTTTTGTGGTTCTATTTGTTTTTCCAAAGATGATATTTATTTCCTGGGGGTCCTCTCAATTTTTCCAGGGCTAATATTCATTTTCCAAGGTTAGATACATTTTCCAGAGTTGGTATTCATTTTCCAGTGTTCGATTCATTTTTCCAAATTTGATCGTTCATGCAAATAGATCGATTTACTTGCACTTCTGGGCGTTGGATTCTCGTGGGAGACTGAGACACTAATATCCTTTGGAGGCCAAGTTGCTGAGATCAATATAATTTGGTGAGATGGATGATTTAATCTCATTTCCCAAGCCAAATTCCTTGTGGGCTAAGCTCAGTTCTGAGTTCCAAAGTCATTATCTTTGGAAGCCAAGTTTGTTCAACCATTTTTCAAAGAGGCATCTAGGTTCATAAAGCTGATATTTGCATGTAAACCCTCTATTTCAACTAATAAAATTATTGGTTGTCCTTGAAATATTCTTGTTGTGCATGCTATTTATTTTTCTCACTTAGTGTTTCTGAAAATGTTTGATCGCTAAATGTTTCACAAAAGTCCTCAAATATATTTTTGAAATTTTTTCGATTAAAATAGAAAAATTTAGAAAAAAGGGGATATTAGAAATAGGGTCATAGAGAGGCATCCCGAGAAAGGGCCAAGAGAGCTTGCAACAAAGAGGCCATGTGAATTATGTGTAAGAATATTTCATTCTGAATAATAGAAACATATTTAATTATGGTTGCATATATTTCGTGTATATTTTGTTTCCTATGTAGTCGTATGAATTCTTTTCAAGGATGAGTGCTTGGGTTATGCATATTAGGATCGAAATGAGATTATCCTATTCTAATAATCAAGGGGAGGCTCGTCAGATGATAAAGGGATAATGTATTTTGAATAAAAGAGTTGACGCAAAAATTATGTGAGGGACATTGATAAAGTGAATCCTGACTCTGGGTAGCTTGATACAATTATTGACCACTAGACCTATGTGAGGTTCCATAACATTGTTTAAGGAAAGCCAAAGTGTTTTTGTGTGAGGGCATGGTTCTACTAGTGCTTGGTTTCCTATGTGTTTTGATTGTGAAGCATCATCCTACTTATGTAATTAACCTGCGGTTGTGGGTAGATTGTAAGATGCCCAAAGTAATGACGAAAAGGAAGTACCCTATGGTTGAAATTAAGCTTATCCAGTTGTAATCCAAACAAAATTTCCATTTGAAGTATTATTCCAAGGAAAGAAAAGTTTAAAATAGAGAGGAAGGAGATCCACTGGTTTTAATGTGAGGGTGGAATCCAATTACAAACTCCTTCTCCCCCCTATAGTTAAATTGTTGCAGGATAGAAAGCATCTGCATGAACCATGCTGATGGATTTCAACCTCATCAAATTTTTGGCACATCTCATCTGTCAAAGGTGGTGCAGTTTTCGCATGGGTCCCTCGGTGTGATATTTTATAGCGCTCCCCCACCCCCTTTGCTTATGTCATAGGGGGACCCCCCACGAAAATTCATATTCGATTTAGATTTTGTTAATTTTCCATTTTTTTATGCTATCACAATCACTTAGCCCAATTCTTTCTTCAATTAGAAATCACTTTTAAACAAATTTAATCTTTTAATGACAATGAGAAATTGTGGAAAAAATAATAAATCCAACGTACAATAGAAGAAAACCAAGAGAAATCATAAAAGACACGAGATTTGTTCAAATACCAGGGAAAAAACCCACAAGTAGGAAACCCCTTTCAAAGTATTCTTCTATTAGATTGTCATCAAATGTTTAACAAAGGGATACAATATTCCAATCCAAAAATGAGTCAAAGGACAAAAGCTTTGAATTTACAATTCTACTAACCAGTATCCAATGAGAGATGATCCCAAAAGTAAAATTTTATCCAAAGTTAAAAGTTTTCAATTTTTGGTCAAATTAAAAAACAATCAACACCAGTCAAATATTCCTTAACAAGTCAACCGTCAACAATAAAATAAGATCTAAATTATCTTGGTCAACAATAAAAATATTTAGCCTTCCTTGTTGGTTAAAATCAAGTTAAAATAGTCCCAAAAGAGCTCAGTTAAAGGAGAGAGAATGTTGTGGTTAAACTTCATATTCCTACGGTCAAAATTTAGTCAACAAACCTTTGGTCATCCCAAGTAAAAGTTCCCAGAAAAAGTAGGTTCCCTCCCAAATAAATTTAGCCTAAAAAAATCATAATTTTGCAAGTGAACTTGAGTCAAAATTCCAAGTCAAACTTGGTCAACGAATGCCCAAATAAAATTCAATAAAAAAATTAGAATAGGCCTTCTTCCCTTTGCAAGTGTGAACTCAGTTTCCTTGCTTCAAGCTTGTATGAACCAATCAAGAGAGGAGAGAGAGAAGAGGTGTTGATGTGATGTCCAAATGAGGTGTCCTTGATGTGTATTTATATGTGGCTTCGGAGACCAATTATGACTTTAGACCAACCTCAACTTTTGTGTACTTGTGGGTTTTTCAATAGAAATAATATTTTTCCTTCACCAGATTAAATTCTTCCCAAGGCAAAGAGGGTATTCTCAAGATGAGGAAGTTTGTACAAAGGAGCGAATTTGTCCCTGAGTTGACAAATTAACACTCCCTCTCAATTGCGAAGAAATTTTTGAATGCATCACAAGTCTCATTTCAAAAATATCATCATCATCATCATTTTTTCTCATCTTTGCTCATTTGTTGAACACTATCGAATTTAGAAGAAGAATCATCATAGGGGAGCTCAAGCTTATACCCTCTATCCAATGACAATAGGCGTGATACAACTTACTTGGAAAGGATCACAACTTTCCAGTTATCTAATGACAATAAGAAAGATACTAATTTCCATGAGAGGTAAGGATCACATCCATCCTATTGTTCAGTGGCAATGGGTAACATACAACTTACCAGGTGAGGATCATAATCATCTTGTTGTTTAACATGTGAGATACCACTTGCCATAAAAGGTAAGGATCACATCCATGCCATTGTCAGTTGATATTCCCACATTGATGCTCAAGAGTCAAGTGGTAGAACACCTGCATCTCATCGCTTGAGTGAGATACCACTTGCCATAAGACGTGAGAATCATAACCATCTCAAGTCATCTCAACCCATTGGCCAGATGGGGAGGAAAATCCCAACAAGCCCATATTGTGGGTAGGATGCATACTGGGGTATACTCCGTCTAGTCCAATAATGATAGGGGGAGATACCCAACTTTTCATAAATGAAAAGGATCACACACACCCTATAGTCATAATAGGCAAGATACTACTTACTCCAAATGGTAGGATCACAATCATCCTATTATCTAAAGATCCCTTTAACCCCAAAAGCTCTTCAGCTTAATTCCTCTCCCTAGAAGCTTAGATAGGGGGTAAGAGCATAGATCAATGTCCTCAATTAGTTGAGACCCTTACCCACAAGGGTCACATCAATCAATCCAAGCTACTCTCTGAAGAACAACAAATTCCCTTTAGACAAGGCCTTGGTAAGAATGTCTTCTATCTTCTCATCAGTCAAATGTGATGGTCTCACTACTCCTCTCTGCACCATGTCTCGTATATAGTGATACCGGATCTTAATATGCTTGGACTTGTCATTAAACAAGAGTTTATTTTCCAATCATATCCCACTTGTATTGTTGCAGTATATCACTATTGTATCTAGAACCTCCTCAAACAACTCTCCAAAGATTTTCCTCAACCATACAACCTCACAGCTTGCCATGCTGGCAACAATATATTTAGTCTCAGTAGTGCTTATAGATAAAAAATAAAAAATAAAAATAAAAAATAAAAAATAAAAATAAAAAACTTTTGTTTCCTGCTCACCAAGATATCATAGTTGATCAAAGGATAAAACATCATAAAGTGATTTTCTTGTCATTAACATTTCCAACCCAGTCAATATCAGTATATCCATGCAATTGTTTCCTAGACCAAAATTAATCATTCCATACAAATATCTCAGCACATGCTTGGCAACAACCCAATGTGCTTGAAGAGGCTCTGTCAAGAATTAGCTCAAAGTGTTAATTAAAAAACATATATCTAGACGGCGTTCACAAGAAACATCAATGCCCCAATTAATTGTTGATACTCAAAGGGATTTTCCAAATCAGTTCCGGCAACATCTCCACATAACTTCTTGAAATTCATCTCCATTAGAGTGGCCATAGACTTGCATTCTAGCATCCCAACTTTTTCTAACAATTTCACAACATAGTTTCCTTCAAAAAGGAAAATGTCTCCGGGATTTTTCCATACTTCTAATCCCAAGGAAGTAATGCATCAATCCAAGGTATTTCATTTCAAACTTAGAGGCCAAATCCCTCCTACACTCAAGCATCAGAGGCTCACTACCCGTCAAGAATAAATCATCAACATATAAAACCAAAATAAGAATCATACCTTAGACCACTTTGAAGTAGAGGTTCAGGTCAACATTTCTTCTCGTGAATCCAAGATTCACCATGTAGCTATCAATACATGCATACTAGGCTCTGAGAGCTTACTTCAAACCATATAGTGCCTTCTTTAACTTGCAAACATGAGTCTTCCTATCATGTACTTTAGATCCTAGTGGTTTCTCAACGAATACTTATTCATGTTGTATGCCATGAAGAAACACAATGTTCACATCAATTTAGTGAAGTGACATCCTTAAATAGAAACAAGGTCTACAATATATCTAATAGTGGTGTAGCAAGCAATAGGTGCAAATATATCGTCATAGTATTTTCCCTCTTTATGGGAGAGACCTATAGCCACAAACCTCACCTTATATTTTTCAATACTTCCATCAACTCCATGCTTAATTTTGTATAACCACTTAGAATTCACAACATACTTCCCTTTGGGTATTGAAACCACTTTCCACACATCATTCTTCATAATAGATTTGTATTCTTTCGCCATAGCATCTTTCCAAACTTGTTCTTTCACTTTTTCTTCAAAGGTTGGAGGTTTGGATTATATGATGGTGCTCATAGCTACCACATATCCTTGGTATCGATATGGATTCTTGCTTTCTCTAAAGGTACCTCTATCAGGGACATGTCTTTCAACATCCTGCAATGTATCACGAAGCCAAAGGGGTCTCTTCCTCACAGGAGGATCACTTGGCAGAGGATCCAATGGATCCATAGGCTTAATGGAATCCTCAACAACTTCTTTCTCTAGCTTGGGAACAAAAAGGCCGTCTAGAAGGTCTGTGTCATCGTCCTTCTTCTCAACACAAGGATTATATACAGCAAAATGACCCCTTCATCAGCTCAGAGGGGAAAGACATGATAGCTGAAGAAAATACCAAGGTCACAAGCCTTGTTTCCATACTAACGCTGGCCAAACACTCACAACATGCTTTATAAAGCTTCTCTGTAAGCCTAAGGGAGCGTTAGTGACCCTACTAACTCTAGTTGTTAGTTTGGGAACAACGTTAGTGGATCCTAATGAGCATCTAGAGGTCAAAGGAGTGAATTAACT
Source organism: Pinus taeda (assembly GCA_000404065.3). Classification (NCBI taxonomy): domain Eukaryota; kingdom Viridiplantae; phylum Streptophyta; class Pinopsida; order Pinales; family Pinaceae; genus Pinus; species Pinus taeda. Next base: position 25,037 of record APFE030805202.1, read on the forward strand.
CATAAATATCTCTATATTCCCTCCTAAATCCACTTAGAAAAGCAAGGAAACATCTCAAGTTTGACCTATTTGTGGGATTTCTAAATCCTAATGAAGGAGGCAAATGCGAAAGAGCTAAAAAGCATAGCAACATCATTGCTTTTACCTTAAGAGACTCATGGAGGAACTTGGAAAACCTAACTAAATTACTACATAATAAAATCTAGGGCTATGATGATAGGGGGTAGATCATTTGAAAGGATAGCTTACTTGATTGTCGAGCATAGTCTCAAATCTAAGCATAATAAGTTGGTAGAAGGGAGAGAGAGAGAGAAGTTGGAGGGGTAAGGGAAGGCTGATGCAACAGATGGTTGTAACCACTCTTCCAACATTAATCTAGAACTGTAGTTGTACTGTCTACTCCATGGTGTTGGTACTATCATTCATTTACTTGTTTGTCCAATACCTTTTAGCATGAGTAGCTTAGTTATGTGTAACTAGATGTCTATTATGTACTCGTGTATTAGTTATCAAGGTTGTATCATGTGATTATTCTTATCTCTTCTATGTGCAGAACTTGATCTAGAGCCAGTTGAGGGGACTTCCACCTAGCTATATTGCGCTCTCCAGCAAATCTACACGGAGGCTTGAGGTAATCAATCTGTTTTGCTTGGATAGTTAGTTATTGTTTATGGACATGCATGTAACTCTGTGATAGTTGTAGGTAATCTTACAATCTGCCAAAGGTCCCAGGAAGACCTTTGAGGGTATCTTCATTCTCCATACACTGTGCATTTTATCCTATAGCAGAATTGGTGACTCCGATGGGGACTATCCATTTAGTTCCCGATTCACCCGGATAGTTATCAGTTTCCTCCTCCTTCTAAGACCTCCCTATACTTCTGCATTCCTTTTCTGGCACATCAAGACCTTGATGCATTCTTCCCTGACATATTTAGCCTTGGATCTGATTCTAAAAGCCTTATTTTGAACTCTTTTCCCACACTAACGCAAGTTAGTGGAGTAAACAGAGCTTTATAAAGCTCTGTGTCTACACAAACAGTGTGTTAATGGACCTAGTAACTCTTTGTGGCCACTGCTATAGAGCGTTAGTCCCCCAAATTTTGACATGCAGCTGTGTCTGTAAACTCAAAGGGGTGGGAAACCTGCTCATGGACTAAAAGAGGATCTGTAGCTGCATTTTATTAGCAATATCTATGTCCTAAAAGATTTTTTTTTTAGGAAATAGGTTTTCTTTATTTCTTAAAAAGTTTTTATAAAAGAAAAATAAACAATTTTTTTTATTCATTCTTCTACTTAGCTGGTTAAAATCTACTTTTTTTTTTTTGTTTCAAATAGTTGTTAGAAAGCATTGGAAATATTTATGTTGGTTATGTTATGTATTAATGACTAGGATTCTTGGAACAAGTATGAATGTATGAAAGACTCTCACTCGTAGAATATAGCTTATTTCATTGAATTGAATATTTCCAAGCATTGTATTTTTCATGATTTGTGTGTCAGAGTCCTACCACATCATACGTCAACACCCCTATTGAAGACACTAAAAAAGTACACATAAAATTTACCTAAAATCAATCAGTAACTCTTTATAGAGCAAACAAACATTAGTTCAGGCTAGGATCTTGGGATAGACAGTGCCAGTAAACTGCCCAAGATCAGAAACCAAAACTAGTGTCATTAAAAGAGAGAAAATTCCTTCTGCACTCATACTATTGGGACCACTCCAGTCAAAGTGGAGCTACATACGAGAAAAAATTAGACTGTAAGTGAAGGTAGCCCACCTTCGCTTGCAACTCCTTTGGGTATTATTTGTATTAGGGATCCCTTCGAGATTTCGGAGCTGAGTTGGGGACTCAAGTATCCTGCCCACACAGCGTACTATCTGCAACTATGTCCCCCCTGGTAGTGTATGTGATCTGAGGTATCCTTAGTGGCCATACTTTTAGGGACTTACACAAGGTGACTGGGGCGGGCTTCCTTGGTTAACACAGACAGACCTACTCTGTCTTCAGTTTTTAGGAGGGTGCTCGTCTTCACGAGAGTACTTGGCCCCTCAATCTGATGTTAAGGCGAAGCTCTAGAGTAACCGTAACTGTACATTTAGCCAGCCCTCTCTATTATTCATTGGATACTGGGTTTCATCTCCAGTGATCAGTGCTAATCAGACAAGGTCATTTCCATTTGTTTGTCTATTGTTTCACTTAGTGTATTTTTTATTTGTTATTTTTTATTTTTTAGGAACGCGAGTGTTATCATTGAGACTCTAACAAATATCACTATAAAATTTATTGATAAAAATTAACAGTCACCGTGGCTACATCCGACCCTCGTCGTCAATCTCGATGATTGTTAGGACTTCCTCCACTCATTGTGGAAGACCCGTTGAGCTCCAGTGAACCAAATTCCCATCTTCGGGAAATGAGTCTCCAAAGATCTCACACAAAATCTATTTGGACAACCGACGATTCAAGTTTACCAGAGGATTTATTCACTGCAGGATTTCTTCCTCTATACAACCCTCTGACCATCAATCTATTGGACCCACTCTTGGTTTTCATGGCACCTATACCCCTTGTGCCTTTATTTGAAACATTTCCATCCATCCCGTTGATGACTAATGGGTCATGGAATTTTGTGGAGACTTTTGGTCCCCCACCACTTCCCCAGTCGACAGTCACCACCATACCGTTGATGGAAAACCCTGTTATCCCATTTGTTCCAGGTACAAACCCTCACATGACACCCTCCACGAGTGGAACCCACCCTATGATGGGTTAACTCCTTTAGTGTCAAACTCTATACTTTCGACAAGTGCTACATACAATGCTCCTTATAACGCTCAATATAGCACAGTTAGTGCGGGTCCCCTCAACTAACAATATGGTTGGCATCCATTGTATAGTTCAAACCCCTAGATTTAAGTATCTGGGGGCACTCCCAATATGCATAGACTAGTCGAGAATGTAACAGTTCCCCCTAAATTTTCAAGCATGCAGGGTCAGTCATTGATTGGTATGGGCACTCCTTATGTCAACCAAGGACATATGGTTAGTTCTGTGGTGGTCGGGAATCGTCAAGGAGGTCTGTTACATAGTAATTTGTCACCGTTGGTCACCGTCCCTGTTACCCCTGTTTTCGTATATTGGAGGATACATTCCAGGGCCTGTGAGCAGTGACATAACCTAAAAACATTTGCATTATGTTCCCCTGAGTATGTACTTCATGTTCCCTGAAGACACCTTCTGCAAATTATCCTTGAAAAGTGCCCTTTTTCCATTGGCGTAGGTACACAGTGTCTTACCTGCACCAATGACTGAGATCCTCAAAAGGGGGGGCGCTCATTGGCGCTCTGTCCTAGAGCAACACTCGCGCCAACGAAGTTTAGTAATGATTTTTGGCCAACGCGCACCCATGTGTTTTTTCCTCTCTTATCATGAAGTTCTTTGAGGGAAAAATCCACATGATAGATGTCGAGAGTCATCATTTATCCATGACAACTATCCTCAGTAGATTTTCAGGGATAATGCCAATCCACAATGGGTGTCCTGGTACATTGTATCTTCCTCCCTTCTCCATCTATAAAAGCCTGTCCTCATGCATTTGACAAGCTAGTTTTTGTGAGTGCTGGAGTAATGCTAGAGTGATAATAAGAATTTTGAAGCATAGGGAGGTTATGCTGCCGGAATCCTGAGAGAGAGAAGGTCTTTTGCAAGGCATACATAGCTGCTCGCCCAGCTAGAGAATAGGTTCAATGTCAGAACCTTGGTTGTATCTTTCTCTGCTTTTATTCATTAATAGACGACTATCATTATGGTTCCACTCCTATTTTATTTATAATGATGATTGAGTTATATCTTTTCTAACTGATATAAAGTTGCATCTATTGGATTTTATGCTTGTATTTGTGTCGTTATTTGCATGTGCAGGTGTCCGTTCACGAGGATCGTGGGGATTGTGACCAGCTGGAGCAAAGGAACGGGAGCGACGATTCTTCTACAAGTATTAGTGTTGGAATCCAGGTAGGCCATCATCATCAATCTCTGATTTGCAATTAGGAACCTACGTGTTAGTGTTGTGTGATTGTTGCTAGACCCCATTTGGGCTAGTGGGATCGCCTCTGTCCGCAGAGGGGATTTACCTGTTCAACAATTTGGCGACTCCGCTGGGGAATTTAGCGTGTTGTTTCATTTGTAAACTTTGGACGGAGCCTGAAGTACGGCTAGATAGCCTTCGAAACACTATTGCTTTGCATTAGTGAAGTAGATCAAAGCCACTTCAGTCAATCTCTGGTTTGGTTTACGGACTGAACAATTTGGGAGTTTGTCTTACATGTTAGTTTTTCTCTTGTTTGCTTGCTTGGATAGCTTTCTGGGTTAAATTTCTTGCTGTTTCTTGCTTCTTGGCCTTCCTAGATACTGTAAACCAAGCTTTGGACTGCCTGTTTTGTCTTTTTTTCTTGGCAAACTTTATTAGCGCGGCTTTTCTTCTGACAGTCGCGCCAGTTGGCGCATGTTGCTAACTGACAACCCGCGCCAATCCCTTTATAGCGCGAGTTGCATCCTGACAGTCGCGCCAGACCTGTTAACCTTTTCAGTTAGCTTGTTTTCCAGCCTTCTGAGCTTGGATTTGTATCTTGCTATATCTTTTGCAGCTCTGGAAATGTGTTGGACCTTTGTGTGACTGGTTATTATTTTTATCCTTCAGTTGTTTGCTTATTTCTATCGATTTTGTATCTTAGCCCTAGTGGCTTTGCATGTCGAGCCTTCTGTGGGAAATTGTGGTTTGATGATCCAGTCAGCTTTTTGGTTGTTTTCCGCACTCATCTAGTGGTTGTGAAAGTTTGGCATTCTATGCTGCAAGTAATTCACTTCTAGCTTGTTTGTTTTTTTCTTGACTTCATCTGAACTTCGATCACATGGTTCATTGAAAGTCTTTGTGTTTTCCTTGCTTTGATAGGTCATTTTGTTGTTTCAAAATTGGGTCTATATTCCTTTGAGTGAATTGTGTTTGTTTATACTTGTGAATATCTCTTGAGGTTTGTTAAGTGCATCATGCTATCCTAAAAGAAAGAAAAACAAAAGATCTTTTTACATTTTATTAATTAGCATTTATTGTTATTTGTTGCTTTTAAAAAAAGAAAAAAAAAACTTTTATTTCTTGTTATTAGCTGCATTAGGATCTTTGTTGATCATTTTGTTTGTGTAAATATCTCAACTCTCCTATAGATAGAGTTCATTGAATGAAATGATATAATTTTGGCATATAGTTTGCATTTAGGAAGTTTCGAGAGATCACATATGGTAGGACCAAAAAACTGAAACATAATTGAAGATAAACTGTAAAATAAATTGAATGAACCTAACAACGCATTGGAACATAACGCAAATATTCTAGAGGTCTAGGTTAGAGACGTGTTCCGGCGTCTTTAAACCTGGTAGCTTACCATCGAGTGGTTGGGTGATTCCTCCATGGTGAAACGATAGGTGTCAGTACTGATTGTGCTCCCACGTACCGTCACGTATACATTGGGAGACCCCTATAGGCTTACAACCTTTTATCCATAGGAAGCCGAGTCTGCCGCCTTACAAGCCATAATGCACTGAACACAACATTTGGGAAGATT